>DWLM01000066.1:0-10003 GCA_018245255.1 Azonax typhaon | reverse complement strand
AACAACGATATATGTATCATTGAAATACGTGGAAGGAGACTGTAAAAAACGTACGACACGGAAATCCACTGCGTATTAATACATAAATTCCAAAGAATTACGATAGGGAAAACCAAACAATCCGGATGAGTCCTGTATAATACACTTCGAAACCATTTCAAAGGATAATTACATATAAAATATAGCAACGACACGTTTATACCGTTAGTCATAATAATAAGACCTATACACACGAAGCGAGACCTAAACTGAAATTATTCCGTTAGACGTCTATTGTTTTTTTCGACTTTTATTGTTCTACGGCTAGACTCGAATCGCCTAATAATGAGGTTTAAGCCCTGTCTTCAACGCTGACTAATGACGATTGACAGACACATCTTACAAGACATTATAAAGAACTTCAAGATACACCAATTCACTATTTTCTCCTTCACCGTTATAGAGAGTACTAGCTGACCCAGAAAACGTCGTTCTGCCATATAATTTATTACTATACAAAACTAAATACGGAGGTTGGTGGTAGAAAGGTGAAAATTAACGACAACTACTTGCAAATAAAAAAATAATTAAAAAAAACATTTTCCAGTGGACCAAATTGTAAATCTAAACCATTCTCAAATCCCCTTGAACACACACAAAAAAACTTCACCAAAATCGTCGAGTCGTTTAGGAGTAGTTCAGTGACATACGCACGCAATGTGTTATCTACATACTTAAAATTATACACGTCACGTGGTTACTGTCACATTTATTTGGTGCTTTATTAATATTTAGGATGCTATTGGTCTGCGAGTCACCGCTTGTACATGCACTGACCTTGCTCAATGATGCCCTGGTTTGGAATTCCAGCATGGATTTATTTTCCTCCACGCCCGATGTATTACGCAGAACGGCCGAAAGATATACATATATGTACAATCACGCGCAACTACGTAAATGCATTGGATGTTAAAACCGAAATTTAAAGCTATCAATCGAATTTCTGTCTAGCTGGCAATAGAATCCAGGACGCTTCGGAGCGTCAGACGTGTCAGAGGAGTCCGGGATCTCCGGCAGACCGCCACCGATGTCCTGACGCTTTGCCCGCAACATGTGCGTACCTCACCACGTCTTCCGATACTCAAGCCGGCGTGCAGCCACACACTCCGTCATCCAATAGCTACATACCTACAGCATACATTCAATTAATTCACTCCTACGCAATTTTTCGATATGTATTGCACCAAAACAGACGGTACAGAAATATCGTTCTAATAAACCGTGATAACGGATAAGTACAGCATTACCTCCATTAGCTTATCTTAATACGGTTATCCGATAAATGTCCTAGGTGCAACTGCAAAACATTGTTACAATTTACACTATTTATTATTGATTTTATTTTTTTATGCTTTATTGTAACACCTAAACAGGTTGTACGAAGGGCGAACTTGAATTTCATTGGAACTAATATGAAATTGCAGCATACTCTGGATGGATGGTCCTAGTTTATCATCCGGGAGTTTTAAAGAGTACAGATAAAACCCAGACACTAAGGAAGACAACAAAAGAACACTTAGTTAAACAATCATTTGTAATCGTAAACCGTCGATACAAAATAACCGACGATTGCCGGAATGTCCCCCGCCACGTCGCCATCGCCACGATTTTATTTTTATTGCGGCCATATTACTTTTAAAAGGGAAATTTTTTTGAATTTTGAAAAGGATTTTTAAAGTTATTGCCCAGCGCGGGCAATTTACAACGAAAAGAATAGTTTATTAACGGTAGAAAATATGCGTACACCATACGTAAATAAAAATTGATACAACAGACACAATGTACGAACAGTGCAAACAATGAAATACAACTGAAAAAAATTAATTAGATAACAGAAGAACAGGAGAAGACAAAAATTTAGGCGATCGCAGCCCTATTTCACCGAAACCGTAGTGGGAATTCTGACGCCTTCCATAAAACTTAACGACTTAACTAACTTACGATAAAAACCGGTACCTACTGTTACCTAAATTTTCCCTCAAACGTCTGGAAACAACTGTGAAAAAAGTTCCTTTTAAATATTTGAAATATAAACATTTTAAAATGTTGGAAAAAAACAATCGTTTTTAGTCAATGATTGTACAGAGGCGTTACAAACAGAACGATAAATTACGAAGATTAACGGAAATAAACTAGGTACAAATAAATATAATTTCGCATCGCTAGGACTACTGTTACAGTTATATTAAGTCACGTAGACTGAGTCCTGACACCAATATACAAGAGAAAAGTACTTGCATTTCGATTATTGAGTTAGATACCAATTGACTGGAAGCCGATTGAGAGATTTAAACAATGTCGTCATACAAACACACACCTTTGTCCTGAGAGTCTTTGGTCAAAGGAAGCCAAATAAACAGCTGTTCGTTAGTTTTAATGAAACTCAAAAACAACGGGACCGATATGAATAATTGTATTTGTTGTATTCGTGATTAAAAGGATAAGGTTTTTATGAATGAAAATTTTCGGGAAATTGACACTAGGGAACAACATGCGCTCATTCCGTACCAACGTGGCTTTTCCGTCATTTTTCCAGAGGTTGGCGCATTCACAACACTCGCAGACTGAATCCGCGCTAAAACAATAAAAATCGCAGTTGACGACTCATCGTAACGAATGTAATCTAGTGTTCAATCTGCATTTAGAGCTGTTGACGCGGCCGGGTCACGGCGGAGTCAAGTGGACCCCGGCTTCAAACCTTCATTCGTCCTTTCGCGTACAATAACACTGAAGATCTTTCTTCTTTTACACCTATATTACAAAAAGCGATAGACTCGCTTTTAGTAGCAGTAATTCAATATAAAAGGTCAGATAAATCCTTTATTCAATTCATTGTTAAATCTACCATTTATACTATTACACAGTAAAAATAAACGGTATTTTAGTCCTAAATAAATACAATTAGACTTAAAACAAAATTTAATGCGACGTCATAACTACATATTCAAATCTGTTTTTGAGAGTTAACAACCAAGTGTGAGGTTTTACAAGTGAATTATTTTTTAACAATAACAATTTTTAACAAATTCATTCTAGCTGTACAAAATGAATTGTAAGCGTGATATTCTTTTATAAATTTTTCAAGTTATTTGCCGTACTTTTACTGCTTTTACTGTTGTACCATCCTACATTCTAGTTTTAATCTATATTATTTTGACTGTTTAGTTTTAGCCGTTTATTTTTAATTTTATTTTAAATTTTAGTAGTTTTATCTTTGGCGTCTCTCGTTATTAATTTAAATTGTTCGCTATTGCTGTAATTTTCTATACATGGTTTGGTAACACCTTGATATCTATACTCTATTTTGTATTGTATTAACCAAGTCAGTAATGATAGCACTGTTGTTTTTATGCATGTTGTTTGCACCTGTAATTGGGGTGACACTTACCAACTCGCTATGTGTAACGTATTATATTGTCAAACGTATCAGTGTTCATTCTGTTGGTGTGACTTTAATAAATAAAATAAAATAAAATAATAAGAATAGCTTGTCACTCCTAATAACATCAGCTCTCTGCCAGTGAAACTCCCGTAGAATTAGGTCCAGCTATTACAGAGGAATTAAAAAATGTACCGTATATACATATTTTCAAATGAAATAATTAAACAGCTATTATTTTGATTTTACAAACATACAATTCAATTTCATTTGTTAATATTGATTTACCACATTCTGACAATATAAACCCAAAATTAATAATTAGTGACTTCAAGATCTTAATTCTCTTCGCATCAAAAGTATTATTTCGTTGTATTTTAACCGACATCCTTGTGGTCTCAATGTTGGTAAAATCAATAGCTTCCTACTGCATCCGAATGTTCACGAACGCTCAACCAATGTAGACGAGGATAGCATCTATCTAAATCTAGATCTAGGTATAACGTGTAGACGCTGTATCGACCGTAAATGCCAAGCTAAACTAGGTCACGCCGGAAAACTGCTGGAAGATTCTGAAAAATCATCAATAAGTTATTTATATCTATACTAATATAGGAAATTGAAGCGTATTTGTAATTTCAAATAGTAGCTTTTTGATGAGTGTATGTGATACGGTACATAAAACAAAAATGCAATTTTAATATTTGTCAATTCCGGGTTAACTCCGACACAGCTGAACCAATTTTCAGGGGACTTTAGTAGCAGATATCTGGCGTTATGAGGAGTAATTTTGGCTACTTTTGTCTTACAAAAACTTTAGGGTTGTGAACAAAAAAGTAAAAACCATAAAACTCAATATGGTTGGAATGGTTTTCGCGGCTTTTCATGACATTTCTGACATATAGCAGATGTTATATGTTCTGATGAAATGCAAAAAAGGATTACAGCTAGTAAATTATAAGATTTTTGACCTCATTACCAAAATTCTACTAGTCTAATCCACGCACCCCATTCTCTATTAACAAAAATGAAAAAAGACTTCATAAAACGAAAAGTATCTAAATAGCATAATATGTACTGTACACAAAGGTAACAGATAAACGAAACATTTTGCATATGACCCAGGACATTGAAAAATCATGAATATAATTTGATATCTAAAAATCCCAAGGCTCAATAATTACTGAAATGAAGTTGGAAGTGGTAACAATTTTGCATTTCATTGAATATTCATTAATTAGTAATTAAAATTATTATGTATCTCAATAACTATCGCTTATCAGTGAATTTGTAATGATTTTATCAGTTACAAGAGGTATGCTTTCGAAAACTAATTCAAACCAAAAGTATACATTGGTCTGAATGTTTTAGTGTAAAATGAAGTAACAATTTTGCATTCCATTGAATTCTATAGTAATTAAAATTATTATATCACAATAACTATCGCTTATTAGTGAATTTGTAATGATTTTATCAGTTACAAGAGGTATGCTTTCAAAAACTAATTAAATATTTATGTAAGCTGTACTAAAAAAAATATTCAAACAAAGTATACATGGGTCTGAATATTTTAGTGTAAAAAGTTAAATTCAAATATAGGTAATAGGGTAGAAATAAAATACAGACATAATTTCAAACACAAGTTTGTATTTATTAATTAATTAAATATTAATTATTCAATGGAATTTGTTGAACTAAATCAGTCTTTGGCCGTACACTGGTGCACAAAATAAAAACTTCAGATGCAGAAAATCCACTATCACAAATGGCTAATACATAGATGGTGAAGAGATTTTTAATCGACTTCCTCCATACGAGATGCATCATCAGCATCACCTTCCAGCGGTGGTACATCTCCAGCACTGGCCTCTTCTACCTGAATCGGTTCCTCCTCATCAATTCCAAGACCTAGCTTGATCATGCGGTAAATGCGGGAAGCGTGCACCTGTGGCTCGTCCAGGGTGAAACCAGACGACAGCAGGGCAGTCTCATACAACAGGATAACCAGGTCCTTGACAGCTTTGTCATTCTTGTCCGCCTCAGCCTTCTGTCTCAGAGTCTCCACAATGGAATGGTCAGGGTTGATCTCGAGGTGCTTCTTGGCAGCCATGTAACCCATGGTCGATGTGTCTCGGAGAGCCTGTGCCTTCATGATACGCTCCATATTAGCCGACCAGCCGTACTGAGCTGTGACAATGCAGCAAGGAGATTCTACAAGCCTATTGGATACAACAACCTTCTCAACTTTGTTGTCAAGGATGTTCTTCATGACCTTGCAGAGATTCTCGAATTTGACTTTGTCTTCCTCACGTTTCTTCTTTTCTTCCTCGTCCTCGGGCAGCTCCAGACCTTCCTTGGTGACAGAGACAAGAGACTTGCCGTCATATTCCCTCATTTGCTGAACTACATATTCATCGATGGGCTCGGTCATGTAGACTACTTCATAGCCTCGTTTCTTAACCCTCTCAACGAATGAAGAGTTGGCGACCTGGTCTCTGTTCTCACCGGTGATATAGTAAATGTGTTTCTGGTTCTCCTTCATTCTGGACACATACTCTTTGAGTGAGCATGCCTCGTCCCCAGATGCAGATGTATGGTAACGGAGTAAGTCGGCCAACTTAGATCTGTTCTGAGAGTCCTCATGGATACCCAACTTCAGGTTCTTGCTGAACTGTTCATAGAACTTCTTGTAGTTCTCCTTGTCTTCAGCGAGCTCCTCGAAGAGCTCCAGGCATTTCTTAACCAGGTTCTTCCTGATGACCTTCAGAATCTTGTTCTGTTGGAGCATCTCACGGGAGATATTGAGAGGAAGATCCTCACTGTCTACGACACCCTTAATGAAGTTTAAGTATTCAGGAATGAGGTCTTCGCAGTTGTCCATGATGAAGACCCTGCGGACGTACAGCTTGATGTTGTTCTTTCTCTTCTTGTTTTCAAAGAGGTCGAAGGGCGCACGTCGGGGAACAAAGAGAAGGGCGCGGAACTCGAGCTGACCCTCAACAGAGAAGTGTTTGACAGCCAAATGGTCCTCCCAATCGTTGGTAAGAGATTTGTAGAAGTCTCCATACTCATCCTGCGTGATGTCGTCAGCATTGCGAGTCCAGATGGGCTTGGTCTTGTTGAGCTCCTCATCCTCTGTGTACTTCTCTTTGATAGTCTTCTTCTTCTTCTTCTTGTCCTTGCTATCTTCGTCCTCGTCCTCACCAACATCCTCAATCTTGGGCTTCTCCTCCTCATTTTCATCTTCCTTTTTCTCCTCCTCGGCTTCATCATCAGAGAGCTCCTTTTCGCGTTCCTTCTCAACCATCAGCTTAATGGGATAGCCAATGAACTGAGAGTGCTTCTTGACGATCTCCTTGATTTTATTCTCCTCCAAGTACTCCGCCAGGTCCTCCTTGACGTGCAGGACGATCTTAGTACCACGCCCTAGAGGTTCGCCAGGGTCGGGTCGCACAGTAAACGAGCCGCCAGCGGCAGACTCCCACATGTACTGCTCGTCATCGTTGTGCTTGGAGTGGACGGTCACTTTATCAGCGACCAAGTAGCAAGAGTAGAAACCTACACCGAACTGACCGATCATGCTGATGTCCGCTCCAGCTTGTAACGCCTCCATGAACGCTTTTGTGCCTGATTTAGCGATCGTGCCCAGGTTGTTCACGAGATCGGCTTTGGTCATGCCAATGCCGGTATCTATTATGGTCAACGTGCCTTCGCTCTTGTTGGGCACGATCTTGATGTACAGCTCCTTACCGCTATCGAGTTTTGACGGATCAGTCAGTGATTCATACCGGATCTTGTCCAAGGCGTCTGAAGAATTTGAGATCAACTCACGAAGAAAGATTTCCTTGTTGGAGTAGAATGTGTTGATGATCAGCGACATGAGCTGGGCAATCTCCGCCTGGAAGGCGAAGGTTTCCACCTCGCCCGACTGGGTCTGCATTTCTTCCGGCATTTTCTTAATTTGATTCACGTATCAATGACTATAATTTCTTCGAACTGACTTCACTGTATGACTAGTAAAAAACGCGGTTATAACACGTGGAGTTCTCGCAGCGTGTAGCACTTTGACTTATCTCGCTTGTATTTCAAATGACGCCGTGGAGTTCGTTAACGCCTTATTTATAGAGACGACTCGCGCGCGACATCTATGAGCGAGTAGAATATTCTGGACTCCCCGCCCTAAATTCCAGTGGTTCCCAACATGTGGCTACCGGGCGTTAATATATTATGTTATTACAACAAAAGTAATACAATTAAATAGTACATACAAATGCTTGTGTAATGTAAGTACAACAATATTGAAGATGTAAATTATCTTACAACAAGGCTGCTACGTAGTTCTTTCCAGCTTAAACAAATTCTGTGATTGTTATATACAAGGTTCAAAAATATTTAATGATCACAAAAACTTTTTGTATTTTGAAAGGAATCTTTAGTAAAATTAGGTAATAAACTCTATTACTACAGACTACTTTCACCCCGCGGTTTCACCCACGTCAAGAAATTGCTAAATTAATTCACACCATTTCATCCTGCAATTTTTTGTATGTTGAGAGCAAACGAGCAGGAAGTCATTATAAGTGGCTGCTATCACCCATGTATATTTGTAACCGACCTCAAATAGGATTGTAGGACTGGGACAAGTAGGGCTGATTAGATCAGTTGATATCAGGTGGTGATAGGAATATTAGTTGGTTAACATTTAGGGAATTAGGGATTACGAACTATTACAGACATTAGTCCAGTCAGTGTATATTAGTATGCATGAATTTAATATATTATGTGTAGATAGTGTTCATCCTATTCGAAGTCGTTTACACTCTACAGACTGAAACACAATTGCCTTAATAACAACTGCTTCACGTGAGACATAGCTGTAGCGACAGTATTGCCCCAGGCGAACCGCACACATGTTCCATAACCGGCCAAATAACATTAAAATTACGATTTTTGTAACATTATTAATGTTTAAGTACCGTCTACGTTTAAAATTAATTAATTATCTATGTTCCCAATACAGATAGATCCCTGAATAATGCATCATTCTAATTAAAATATAGTTTTTGTGTTTCTACTTAAAATATATATAGCATAAAATGAAATTGCAATTCAGAATATTAAGACATGTATGTAAGATGAGTGTTCAATTATGTATATAAGAAAAGAAAATCAAATAAATAAAAGTTTGAGAGCATCAGTCTTATTAACTTAGTTCATGCTATTCAGCACTACGCGACGCTAGCATCGATTGTCGGCATTGCGATAGTACTTTCGAGAACATTCCAGATTGTTCTACAAAAATTGCCTAAAAACCCGTTTTATGAATGAAACTTTATGTAAGGACGCTTATTTCTTAATATTCTATCTTATAATGAACAAAGTAGGCACGCATTTTTACTCTTCCGTGGTTTAAAGTACGTATTTTATTACTTAAAACACAATATCTAGAATATTCCGTCAATTTCCGGTGATTGTTTTCGCTATTGCCCGCCATCGGCGCTGTTAATATCCGGCAATACATCTACATACCGGTAGTAAGTACTTTGTTTCTAGATGGTTCAAGGGAGTATTGATTTTATTTTTTGCGGGACTTCTGCATTTTGTGCGAATGAACATGCATTTATCTGTTATTTAAGATGACAAATGCTTATAATCTAGGATGAGATTAAATACATATTGCAAAAAAACTGCTTATACTTAAACGATAAACCCATTGAAGCACGTGTGTAGAAATAATTTTAAGAAATATTGATTTAGATTTCTTTTTCATCTAAATATCCAAATAGAATTCATCAAGTGAACACGAAAACAAATAAATTAGGAATTAAGCGTCACAAAACCATTATTATATTTAATCGAAATATGCAATTTTCTTTTAATTTTCCTGCTTTTTACTTATAGTTTTTTGAGACAATTAAATTGTACTTAATGGGTAGGTTAGAATGCTTAATAATTTGGTAAGTATTGCTTTGTAAATTCCTTTTAGAAAATATGGCCATTAACCGGTCTCAGGAAAGTGCATCGTCATGCATAAATTTGTGCACACAACAAAGGAAAATCGATATTGTAGCGAGATGGGGGATGGATGAGATTTAAATGACGCAGTGCGCAATACTAAAAATATATTTAGATACTTAAGTAGGTACTTATCCAGATATTGTAAAGTATCTACCTTGTGTATTAAAGGTTCCGGGGCTAAGTCCGGAATAATTTTCTAAAAAATTATTTCACTGGCCAAATTTTGCCATTTCTATACTTGGGCAAGTTTTGTAATGCTAAAAGGTAAGTAATTAAGTGTTTATTTGAGTATTATAAACTAAAACCGTCTTTCTTATTTATAGTTGTAATGTTTCACTAGAAAACAAATCAGTTATAATTAATGATGTACAAATAACCTCTCATTCCGGGGGTCTGGGTTCATTCCCGGTACGCACCTCTTACTTTCCGTAATGCGTTTTTCATCTTAAAAATTAAATATCACTTGCTATAACAGTGAAGAAAAATATCGTGAGGAAATCTGTGCACCTAAAAGTTCTATGTAAAAAAAGTTTTTTAAGGTGTGTAGTCTGTCAACCCGCACTGGGC
>DWLM01000065.1:0-10010 GCA_018245255.1 Azonax typhaon | reverse complement strand
TGGAGTTGTACCTCGTGGTGTTTCCCCTGGAAGGCCACTTCTTACTCCTGCTGAAGAAGCAGCTTTGGTAGCTCCCCCTGCTCCACTTGTACGCGCCAATAAGGCTACACCAATGCACATTAGATTCAAATTTGGTCAACTTGGTGGTGGAAAGGGCCAATTTAATTCGCCGCATGGTTTTTGCCTTGGTAACGACGAGGACATCATTGTGGCTGACACCAATAATCACCGTATTACGGTATGCTTTTACATATTATCAATAATGAATATGTGAATATTTTGTGTCATATTCTTTTTTTAATACTAATTTCATTTGTTTTATAGTTTAATGTTAATTTTGGAATATTAAATAATCTTACCGTAGTATTACAAACTTTCATCTTTAATTTCATTTATAGGTGTTTGACAAATCCGGGAATCATAAATTTAATTTTGGTGTTGCTGGTAAAGAAGAGGGCCAACTTTGGTACCCACGTAAAGTTGCTGTGGTTCGCGCTACTGGAAAGTTCGTTGTTTGCGATCGTGGGAACGAGCGATCGCGGATGCAAATCTTCACAAAGAATGGACATTTCTTAAAGAAAATAGCTGTATGTACCTAAATGAATTTAAAAAATAAATGATAGACAGAAGCGATATGGCAATTAATGATATTATTTTAAATTTAGGTTCGATTCATCGATATAGTTGCCGGTTTGGCCGTCACTGCTGAAGGTCTTATTGTTGCTGTAGACAGCGTGACGCCGACCGTGTTTATCTTGTCTGAAGAGGGCGACCTCATGAGTTGGTTTGATTGCAGTGAATGCATGAGGGAGCCATCTGATATAGCTATCAGTGGTGAGTTAAAATATAATTTATCAATTAACAGCTGGCACTGCAAGGACTATGACAGTCTAAATATTTTGGCAGCGTATATCATTACATTGATTGTTAATTATGATTTGCATCCACATCAACCTAATTCATTTAAAATCTGAGGGCAAATATTTCATCATCTCTGAAATACTATATTCTGGTGCTTTTGTAAGGTGCTTTTGACTAAATGGAGCAGCAGTTATTCTGTATCCAGTTCAAGCTATCTCTTTAAGTTTTATTACTTAGGTGGCTTCAGGTTTCAAATAACACTAGTTTGTTAGTGAGAATTTTGTGTTGAGAAGCGCTTGTAGCACCGGGTATTGTAGATTGCAATGTGCAAAATTTAAAAATACTTACACACACACTCTTACTTAAGTAAATTATTACTTAGCTGGCTTCAGGTTTCAAATAACACTAGTTTGTTAGTGAGAATTTTGTGTTGAGAAGCACTTGTAGCACCGGGTATTGTAGATTGCAATGTGCAAAATTTAAAAATTCCAAGTAACATTCGTTACTGCTATGAAAAAGTTTTATGAACCTTTTAACCACTTGTGAAGTATTCTAAGTGGTCTGTTTCAATAATTATTTTCGTTGTTTAGTATCTGTAAATCTTGTTTGAGGCCATGTTGGTTTACAAGTTACCAGACGAAAGATGTTAGTACTCTTCATCGCTTTCAAGCTCCATTTGATCAGTGTTGTGGACTAAGCTGCAGGTTTATTCCAATTGTGAGAGTGGGCAGTTAATTTGCAGTTAAAGGTATACATTTGTACTGGTTTGCTCTTTAGTATCCATTATTAATTTTCAGGCAAGGAGTTTTACGTTTGCGATTTTAAAGGGCATTGTGTGGTGGTGTTCGACGACGAAGGGCGCTTCCTTCGTCGTATCGGATGTGAGAACGTGACCAATTTTCCGAACGGCATCGATGTATCTGACGCTGGCGATGTCCTCATTGGTGACTCTCACGGAAACAAATTCCACGTTGCTGTTTTTTCTCGCGATGGTGTGCTGGTCACTGAATTTGAATGCCCTTATGTAAAGGTAAGGTTTCTTTTTGTTTGTAATGTTTATTTTTAGGGTTATTTAGGTATCCATTGGATCCCAGTTAGTATGAAGTGGATCCAATTCTTTAAATTTAAAAAATTCTAGTTATACATTTGATGTACTTTCCACTGAGTAAAAAAATGGATTACAACATAATGAGTAAACTTGTCAGTATACTTTAACAGACCATACATAAACCTCATTTTTCTTATAGGTATAGTACCAATATTATTTCTCTTCTGATGTTTTACATTTGATCTCTTATGAATTCCTTTTTACAAAAACTGTTATACTTATTCAAATTGTAAATGTCAAATTGAGCACACATAACACTAACATTTCATACATATAGCATTATTTATGCAGGTTTCTCGCTGCTGTGGATTGAAGATAACTTCTGAAGGATACATTGTCACTCTGGCTAAGAATAATCACCACGTTCTAGTCCTCAACACCCTATACATTGTCTGAGGAGTAACTCGATGGCTGTAAGTCTGCATACTACACGATCTCACATTTATTCCCTATATTTTATATTTAATTGCTGATTTTACAAAGCTTAACAATTTGCTAAACCAGTATTTGATTACTTACTTTGTTATTTTATGTTAAATTTCATATTAGTCTGATTTTAACATGTCCATTTGCAGTGATCAGTGAACAGTGATCCAAATTTGCCTACTTTCACTGTCTCCTGTGTTGTGGAACTTTAGAATTATAAGATTTAATTGGTATCACTGCTTGTGGATAGGTATTTTTATCCCCAAAGTACTCACGTATTTTTGGTTTCTATTATTTCTTCTTTTATTATGGTTGCATTTAGTTATAGTAAGAAACAATCCAAAGCTTAGGCTAGTAATACATTTTTTTTACTATTATTCAGTCAAATAGGAATATGAAGCATTGGTCATTTTATTGTAGATTTTTCATATTTGGTAGTACTACATAAATATGATAGACTGTTTCTTGTTACTAATAGACATTTTGGATTTTAAATTCTAAGCTATACAGTAAATTTTGTATGTAATATTTCAATACACGTATAAAATAACTAGTTCAGCAAAGCTTCTTGTAGTTATTATAAACACCAAGTATGATTTATCTATGATTAAATGTGGGATAATACTTCTACCGAATTGCATGATTCCGATTTCGTTTCTAAATTTAGCAGCTGGTATGGTTCCTAGTTCGAGTGAAGTTAATAATACATGTCAATTAGGGGTCTGCGTGGGAGTGTCGCCTTTTCCAAAAGTTGCGTTACTCCGAACAACAACTAAAGAATATATATATATCTATATATTTGAATATATTTTTAGACATCAGAACGAACAACGCCCGGCTGACTTGGAGCATAATTTTTAATAGTGATCACTTTTAACGCACAATTGAGTTATTATTAACAAAATTTTAGTCTAATTATGACCAAAGGAGGCGACACTAAAATAACGTGCCATCTAGTTTAGGTTAATCGCGTATACAATATTATATATTGTCCGTTAAAATATATTTACCATTTACAGAATTCTTGTGTCTATACAAAATGTTTTCCATGTACTATTGTTTTGAGAGCCTATATATGAAACATTTTTCATGTATAGGCATATTACATATACCGATTATATATAATATTTGGTTGATTTAAAATTAAAATTTCTGATGCTAAATTGTATTATGATATGTAATAATGTCATTCGCGTTGTTATTTATAGCCTTTGCAATAATTTTGTACCGCGTTATTTGAAAATTTAAAGGTAGAAATTACCGTAACAAATTGTTTATGTGGCATTTTCGTGCATATACCTATATCTATACCTATGATGTATTAATGTTAAGATTAAGGTTTAAAATTTGAGAGTCACTTGTCAACTAGTTATTATAGTCATTTCCAAGTGAGCATGTTCGATCATCAACGTTATTCAAATAAGTCACAAAACTATCGCAAGTATTCGAAATTTTGTTTGCATTGTGAATGTTTAACTAAATGTAATCAAGGCATAGCCGGTATATTGGCACAAGATATTTATATCCATGAATGTGCCATTGTAAACATTTTTATTGCTACTAAATAATACGTTCTAAATTCGTGTACAGTTCGCCAAAATTATATATTTTTATAGCTATCCACATTTAATATTCGAAATTGAGATTTGTAAATTAGGTAGATACGAAAATATTAAATCTGTGGTTTACATACGTTAAAATAGTTTTAACTTGCCGTTGAACTCGGCTTTGTCTAACACTGGGCGGATCGAAGACAGGTACCTTGATAATAATATGGTATTATTGTAATATTGCAATTCGAAGTAATGGTCAAGTATAAATAATCACTGTAATTTCAAGCATTAGCTAGTGTGGTAACTTTAGTCTTCCAATAGGAACAATTACAAAATTTTGGCAAAATAATTTAACAAAATTGTCACAGTAATTTTAGTCAAGGTTTGTGAAATGTGCTATTTTAAATCCACTAGCTAATTATATTAAAATATACAATGGTAATGAGAAAACTGTTATTATATACACAAATATTTATTCTTGTTATTATCGAAGACCATTATTTTGCTTTGCAATATGTCGTTTTCAAAAATAATAGTACTTAACCAGACCACCTGAAATTTCGTGTGATATTTTGTTGATATATAATTTAATATAATGCTCTCTAATTTTCGTCAATATTTACAGTTAAAGGAAAACTATTCAAATTGCATCATTTCATTTTGTTGTTATAAATCTTAGTTCCTGCTTTTGCAAATTTAATGGTAGTTTATAAATATAATAATAATAATAATAATTAAAAGTATTCACTAAAAACGTGTGAGTGTATTGAGAAGCCATATTATTATCATTAATTAATATTTAATCAATATAGCAATTTATTAGCGACATGTGTAATCCGTATAATGTACTTAATTAGTAATGTTTATTATTTGTTGCGTATCGGTACCGTTATAATATTGAATACATTAGAAACATTGAATGTGATATGAGCAATAATAGAGAGACATAATGAAGCAACATTATTGAAGACTTCAACACGTAGAAAGACACATTATTGGGGCGCGGCGATGTAGTACCAGTGATAAGTTGAACTTGACGTTGAGTCTGAATCCTCTATTTATTAATGAGTATCTTTTGGGTTTATTTTTCATATTGTTTTTAAGTTATTTGTTCAGGATTTTTTGTCCCGATAGTATTAGGGAATTTTATTTTCTTTATTTTAACTAGGTTAAAATGAGTCTACATACCCTTCGTGGATGATAGGTGTGATTAATACTCGATTTTTCATTTATCTGTTTTTTTTATTATATTTCCGGGCCTATATTTAATAGTATTTTTGGCCAGTGTGTTTAGGCCTTTAGATTTTACGAATTTTTACTGCCAAATTATTTTCTTACCATATTTGTGCATGCACAGTAATTATTTTATTGTATAATTGTATAAATATATTTGTAAAATTAGTTACTAATTGTTGCCAATTTTTGTTTTTACTATTCAGGGTTTAAATATTATAATGTTCAATTTTTATTTGTTGTCCATTGATCAAAATTATTGTGTGTTAGTGACGTAAAATTAACCGAAATAGAACTTTAATATGAGCCCCAAAGGGAGCGTTTGACGCTATTAATAATATTGCTTAGGGTTGCATAAAATTATAAAAATGTGGTGTGATAAGTTTTGGATAATTTTACAAATTATACTATTTTATGTGTGAATTTCAAAATAAATAAATTTGAAGTTGAAAATATCATATATATGTGTAATTTTTCGAATAATTATTTCGGTGTAAACACTCTGCCGAATATTTTAAAGTATTATCATTTATATTAGTTCTCCTGAATTTTTTTTTGGTGATATTGTTGACAATGTTTCCTTTGTTCTTGCCATATATCTAACGTAGGTGTCGACGTAGAATTTTTTGTAGTTATAGTATTTTTCAATTCGATATACAAAGAACCGTATCACATGTTTGCCTACGGGTGGTGTTGTTTAGAGTGTTTGTTAGAGGAGGCGCGGGAGGCGACGGTATTCGTCGCGCCTGCTTGGCTGTATATTCTTGCTGTAGCAAGTAAGCACTTAGGATGGGGGTAATGGCAGGTCAAATGGTATCTATTGTCCATTGACATTACTTGATAATAATTGTATCATTAGAGTACATTACAGTAGCCTTTCTCGGGAATCTTAAAAGTTACCTATATACACTTTAAAGCAATTTTTGGTAAATATATTTCTCTTAAATCTATATTCCCTTATGTATCCAGCAATAAATTACTTCAGTAGATGTAGTTATTACATTATATGGCATTGAACTTGTAGCAAAATTATTTATTATGCATCTCGTTCGTATCCTAAATGTGGCAAAGGCGACCTTTTCGCATGCACATTTTTAGGATAGCATACGTTTGATGACAAATAATGTAATAGTCGTAGGGTTCGCAGCGCACAAGGTGAGCTCTAAAATGTTACCCTCCCTATTGGAGGTGGGCGTATTGCCTATGTTGTGGCACCAAGCACGGCTCGTTTGTTCCAACGGAGTTTGTGGCGTTACATTTGATTGTCAATCACTTACGGACGGTATAAAAAGACCGTGGGTGGGGTTCAGCTAATTATACTTTTTATTACTTAGCATTTGGTCTGGGTAGGGCACAGTACGCTGATCACCTGCTTGCCTGACAAGTATAGTGATCATTTAAAGAGTGGCATTTTATTTATAATCTCGTGCTCCGTTAACTTTTTACCAGCAACTAAATAAAAACTAATCTCATTGTGTTTTAGTATTAGTTGAAGGCATATTTGATGATCATTTGTAATAAATATATTATTCGTTTACCCACCTCACCACTAACACCCTCATTAGGTCTCTACTTTTCGAAAACCAACGTTTAATAAGGTTGTGAGCTCTATTCCCTTTGGAATTTTAAGCCACATGTGTGCTTGTGCAATAATATCACAGTTTGGATTTAGGCTTTTAAATTATTATAGAGTATATACATTGTTGAGCTGATTATAAAAATTTAATATATTATTATACCTTTTAATATTGTTAAAGAATTCTAATTGCATTCCACATCTAGAGTGAACGAATTTGAGATGACCATTTTCAATCTACATTATACAAGTTATTTTTTTTACAATTGTAGGATTATTAGTGTTGCCAATGGTTTTTTTCCTTTAGTCAGTAAAAGTACAAATATTTTAATATACAATTCTTGGTATTTACGTACTGTAGTGTCTTATTTTATTGATTTGATTCTATAACCTTAAGCGTAATACAATTTTCACACAAGTGGCCGTTCAATATACTTATTCAAATTATTCCGTAAATAATAAACATATCATACAACATACATTTTTCTATCTCACGTTACGTCATTTGTTACTGCAAATACACATCATAAATATTGCTTGTACATCTTAAATGGTAAGCCCAGCTCGTTATATGAATGCTTTGAAATCATAAAACATAGGGACACATTTCAATCATCCATGTTATTGTATGTAGAGCTCGGGTATTAATGCACGCAATATTTAATTTTTTTATATTCGTTGACGTAAGGTGAGAACACAAATATATAATTTTTAACTTCTCTTCAACTTCCTACTTCAGCGGTTACTTTCCTCTCTATCTTCTTCTACTGTATTATTTTTTAAAATTTTAACGGTTATGGCTTTTGTTTTCAAATTAGTTTTAAGTATATACTAGTTTAGCCTTTTAAGTTAGCCGTTTTTGTTAAAACGTTTTAAATTTATTGTACTTTTTGTGTGAAAGGTGCATGTTCCAAATGCATATTTTAATTTTGATCCAAAGATTTCTTTTCTTTATAATAAATAATTTTTCATGATAATTAAAATGACATTTGTGGAGTGTGCATTGGTATTTGATACTAGGATTACAATTTTTTTTTCTGTAGTTGGTGCAGCCGAGCAAATGTCTTCTATATTCTCATAAGAATATTTTGCTCAATGATTTTATTCAGTTAAAGTATGTTAAAATTAGGTGTAGTCCACATGGAGTGTATGTACCTATAATTGTGGACTTCAGTGACACAAATTATATCTTAACAGACAATACCCTCCGTAAACATTGTAAACGTAAAAGCATTATAAACGTTAAAGTTTATTAGACGTAGTTGTTTGCCTTTAAGGCGGCTTGCCATAAGTGCAAGTTGCAAGGGGCTCCAGCAGCATTAACACATAGCTTATAGTACTGAAACCGTTATACTAGACTGCTTCCCGCTGGAAATCGACCTCTGTTTCCTTACTTATCAATTATGTGTGATAAAAACAGAATAACAGTTTAGATAATGTCTTCAGTATAAATATGTGATGGTGTTGTTGAGTGTTAGACTATATTGCCCCACAGTCAACGAAAATTGTTATCCATACAGGAGTCTCTGCTGCATTGTGCCTAGATCTTAGAAGTTAATGGTATTGAGGTAGAGTTAATCTCAAATATTTTGGCTCTTGGAATATTCCGTGATATTATTTTGTTTTTCATGAAAATGTATTTACATTATTATACATACATACACTTAGTAATATTGTATACATGAATATACATTGCGTAGTTTGTAACTTGATTTTATTGTAAAATAAGATGTCCAACTATCGCATCTGTCCAAGTAGCGAAAGTTCTGCAGGAATTGATTTCACTACCCGTTATCGTCGTCGCAGTAGCGTTGACGTTCGTGCACGGACAGATGTAGGAGTTAATTTTTCACTTAGTTGCACATCTTTTTTTGACCAAAATTTTTCTGCGAACGTTACTTGAGAATTTGTGAGCAGCTGTAAAGTCTTCTATAGCCGTTTAGAATTTTCAAAGAACATTTGCGGTTTCTTAATTAAGTTTATTATCGAACTGTGGCCAGGATATAACAACAGCACAGAGCAGTGTATTTCAGAGCCTGCCTAAAATATATTTTTGTCATGATTTTATTTAGGTATATACATGTTATTATTCACATATTACAGTTTTCTCAATATTAGCTTGTATTTTAATTAAGAAATAATCATATTTAACATTGCCAGGTGATCAGCAACCTGCACTTTAATATTTTTGGAAACTATTGAACTTAAATTGTACTGACTTTATAAATATATTTACTTCAATAAAGATTTTCCATGCCACTAAAGTTGGTTTTTTATTGCGATTTATTTACCTAGTTATTTATATACTTATCAGGTTAGGCTGGTCTACTTGAGATGTATGTAATCATTACCTTTTGTAAGAAATATCAGGAATGAAAAATTACCGTAAGAACAATTTATGGAGAGTGGGTTCAGTTTTGAACTAGTTCGGTCCTAGATTCACAAAATTATAAAAGTAGCAAATAACACTAACAACCATTTCATGTACTTATTTAATATTTAACGAAGATTTCTTTGAAGAAAAGGGATGAACTAGCACGCCAGGCAGACGTTCCGCCCGCCCTGAACATCTAGGGATCTACTCAAACACAAAAAATAACCCCCAAAAACGTGAATCTTAATAAAACTATTTTGAAGATATAAATTCCTTAAATTTTATTTTGTAAATTATACATACTATCGCTAGGCGATCGGTAATATTCCAATATTAGATATATACAGTGTAAAGTAAATCACATACAAAATCACAATGATTACTCATGGTAGCACATTTTATACAATCTTTTATTAGTAAACCTGTATTATTAATCTTTATATACACATTCACCGGCTATCCATGTTGAAAGAACTTTCAATGTGTCAAGTGTCATGATAACAAAATCTGCGTCGCAACCAAAGTTTAAATTTCCCTTAATATGATCAATACCTAATGCTTTGGCTGGATGGAGGGAAGCCGTTTCTAAAGCATATTCCAAGGAACAATCTGAAAAAATTTAATTTGTCAAGTCTTTTGATTGTTTTATTTTTCTGTGTACATAAAATAATCAAAATGTCAATAATAGCTACAGTACTGAAAATTCAGTTGCCCAAGTTACAATCTGAAAATCAACCAGCAACCACCATTATAAATATAATTTTTTTATTTTTATTTGGGTGTACTTCCGAAAAGCGCATATCGCCGATCGATCTGAAATTTGGTATAATAACGTATTTTGACCTCCTAATCACGAATATCATAACGAAAATTGGCGCA
>DWLM01000064.1:0-10069 GCA_018245255.1 Azonax typhaon | reverse complement strand
ACTAGGAGAAATATTAGAATGACACTACCGATTTCTGAACTGGTATAAGTCATACTTGACAGGTACAAAGGCTACAGTCGTAATTGGCGGTTTTAATTCCAAACCTATTCGCAGAGTACCCCAAGGTTCCCATTTGGGCCCCGTGCTATTTAAACCTTTTCATCAACGACATACACACTTGTTTCAAACACTTAAAATTTTATATGATTGTCGATGATCTTAAGTTTTTCAAAGTATTTAACACAACCATTGATGTATTGTTGCTATAAAATGACATCAATGCTCTTATCTTGTGGTATAAGTCCAATGCCATGTGTGTGAATAACAATAAATGTTATATTGTTCGATTCACCAGGAAAAAGCTCTTGACTCCGCGATCGTATTTGATAGACGGAACGATTTTGAGTGAGGTTGACAACATTCGGGGTTTGGGCATCATCCTCGACAGTAAATTGCGTTTCAACGTCCATATTGAATGTATAATAAAAAGTGGTTCCAAAACCTAGGATTCGTGTTACGCAACTGCAGAGACTTTAAGAAACAAGCCACTGAAAAAGCAATTTAAGTATACTGCCCTTGCGCGTAACCTTGAGTACTGCAGCGTTGTGTGAAATTTACATTATGACATTTACATTGAGCGCATAGAAAAGGTCCAAAAGAGATTTTGTGTGGCACCTAACTTTTAGTTGCAATTTAGCATTAAAGTTAAATAGTTATGAAGATCGGTTGCGTCATTTTCGGCTTAAATGACTCTTTAGTCGCAGGAAATTTTTAGATATCATGTTTCTATTTAAACAAATTAACGGTCATGCAGACACTATGTTTTTATTATCTAAGCTATATACGAGTATATCAGCGCCTAATAGATAATGACTCAGACTAAAGAAATAACTTCCACTTGTTCAAAACATCAGTCTAGATGCCAATGTAAGTGTTAGCACTGCGTGCAGGTCGCGGCAGCTACAAAGCCAACCCACCATTGACGTTTTTTTGAAGGGTCTTCACAAATTCAAAGAAAATCTTTGGAAGACATTAACATGACTTACTTCTAGAGCGTCAATACGGCACCACAGTTTTTTGTCCTATCTAATTTAATTCTCAATTTATTAAATATTATTTATAAAATTTCAAATGAAATCTTACGTTACTTTTTTCTTGACTTTTTGTCATAACGCTTATAATTAACTTTAAATTAAAATTTAATTACCATGATTTTTTTCAATTTATAACTTTAGGAAAATATATTAACTATATTTCATATAATTTAATGGCACAGCATAAAAGTTTGTATTATGATATTTTGTTTTGAAGTGAAAACTTCTTTAGCATCGTTGTGATTTGAAAGTCGATGAAACGAAAAAGCGACAGTAAAAAGAGACAGACACATGTATTCATAAGATTGAACGAAAGAGAAAATGAGATAGGAAGCATTATAGAGTGTTTCTTATGTTAGTGGTTCTTTTTGTGCTCTGCTTCGTACCCCCTCCACTCGTGTTTATCAAGGCATAGTGGGAGTTTGTTTGGGCCTCAGCGTTGTACGTGTGTTAATACGTTTGTGTGCGTGCGTATTAAAATGCGATGCGAATAAAATGTAAAATAATTATCAAACTTTGTATCACTACGATCATTATTAAAACCTACAATTATCCTCTTCCCGAAATTTTACATTCGTCTCCTTATCTTGAAGCCAAAATTTATGAAGGTTTCACTTCTACCACGTATGAATTGCACACATGTTTTTTATACTGAATTTAGTTCAAATGAAACACTGTTTCACTAAGAAAAAATATCATTATGGAAACACCAAATCAAACATGGCACGTTTTAAATTTCTCGTCAAAACTGATGAAAAATTTACGGCAGGAAGATATAATTGCGAAATACTCATTGCTTCGTTAAGATGATTTGAATTAATTTTTCAATTTTATTGATATGGGAATGTCGACTTCAATATCAAACCGGTAGTGTATAATAATTGTGCCATTTTTATGATTATGACACTTCTAGACTAGGCAGATCTATGGTCAAGGATGTGCTGAACGTAGTAATGTTCTTTGATACATGAAAGTTCTACATGAAAATAAATAACGATATATACTCATAGCTCTACAGTAGTACCTATTGTAGGCGTGTATCGCAACAGGCGTGTACTATTTCCATTGAGCCAGCGTTGCTTGAGTTGTGATGTCAGGGCTTTATCAAAAGCAAAAGAAGTCGTACCTAACTGCAATTTAATAGTATAATTCGTATATATTTATATCCAAATTTCTGAGGTCAACAATTTTTAACTGGCTGAAAATACTCGGAGTCCAGCTCGTTAATTAACATCGCAGGAAAATGTAGTAATTAATATTAAAAAGAAACATCGTCGACATTTCCAAAAAGTCATCGCTACCGCCGGAATGTTTGGCGTGTTGACCATGCGAGTTACAGCTTATTAAATTTGGTGTGCTACTCAATCTGTACGTAAATGTTATAAAACAGGAATAAGGAAAAAAAGTAGTTCTTCCTTTTTACTTCTATGATACCAACATTTATACAAATTTTTCTGGAATTTGTATTTGATTATTTGTTAGTCTAGTGGTATGTATGACGTTTGCGCACAATCAAAAACTAATGAATTACGATGAAATTTGGCATGTCAATTAGGTATTTCACGAACAATGTTTTTTCATCTAACCCACAATAGGGTTCAATATTAAAAAGCAGGAAATATGGACACTTTCATGGGAAAATACAAAAACTAAGAATGACATCTGATATCCGGCGACAATAGTTAAATGAAAATGACAATTATTAATATTATTATATTATATGTTGTGTAATTTAATTTTTATATACATTCATAGAAGCCGTACTCGTTATACTATTAGTAAACATAATAGAAAGTACATTTACTTTGAGAGTTTTAAAATAAAACCCCGGCATCGTTACAAGAAGAAGCAATCCACTCATTTGATGGACGCGGAGTGTTCTGCCAATCCCTCATCACTTAGAGGGATGTCGATCGGTGTTTTCTATTCGAGTGACCTCGCCTAACGCATATACTTGTTGCTTTCACTATTATTGAAATATACATGTTTTTCAAACAAGCAAAGGCTTTGTAAGCTTTTAACAATCTTCGGTTAAAGTTTGACGGTCAAAAATATTTTTTTAACGATTGATTGTGAAACGTAATCCACGCCGACGCCGAGTTTATGAGGTTACAGAGTAGAAAAACTTGAAACTTCAACAAGACGTTGGCATTTTTACAGTTGCATCATTTTTAATATGTTATCAAATAGATTTGACAGTGCGTTGTTGATGTGTATTTTTGAAGTGACGGAAAAAATTATAGGATAGAAGTAATCTTGTGAGTACTAATTTTATACCTGTTACGATTATTGTCAAATCTCTAAATAATTTATTAATTAGACTCCGCTGGATTCACTTTCTGAAATTATTTATTGTAAGAGCGTTCTTTTTATTATCCCAATTACTGCGAATTACCTGCACTTTTCTGGTTTATATTCAAATATTTATTAGATGAATTATCGAAATAAATTCTAGATACCTTTATTTTCTCTGTCAAGAACAGTAGGATACTTAAGATATCGACTCGATCTACATATTTCCCTATCAATAACTTGGCTCGATAGCTCTCCACGGGAAATAAATTTGAAGAAACATTGAAAAGTATCATGCACACGAGCTTTGGAAACTGAAATGTTTTTGACTACTTTATGAAGTATTTTTTATAAGCTGGAATACATTCACAAATCTCAGGTGCCGCACGTGAAATGTTTATATACGTTTTTTTCCAATGAAATTAGTGACAAGTTCATGTGTGATTTTTAATCTTAAATATCACTCGCTACAACGGTGAAGGAAAACATCGTGAGAATCTGCACACCTTAAAGTTTTCTAAAAAAAAACATTCTTTGAGGTGAGTGAAGTTTATCAACTCTAACTTGGCTAGCGTGGTAGACTACAGCCTAACCCTTCTCATCATGAGAGGAGACCGGTGTCCACCAGTGGAACAATAAAAGGGTTGAAGGTAGGAACGTAAAGATATTTCATTACGAGACCTCGGCATCTTATTCATTCATTATACATGTTTCATCCACCGACGGTCCCATCACCTACTCAGGTTAAGACACTGTTACTATGATATCCGTCGCTTTACTAATCGCGCGAAGCTGGTCGCAAGTAGGTATTTGGTAAGAGTATATAATGTTTACTTCGTTGACTAACATATTAATTTGTTAAAAGAACCTTGTTACGTAACTGTAACGATGAAGGCTATTTAAAATACGTTCATGTGTATGTATGTGCTCCATTATCCCGTGTGATCTTCATGTTTTGAATTAATTTTTTGTTGGTAAATTGAGTTGTTAAAATTAATTGGATGATTAAAATACAATTTTGCCCACAGTGACAGCGATGAACCAGAACATCACGGAGGATACCAGCGAAGTGTCAACGAGAGAGTCCGGACGTTGGCGACGATTTTTCGGCTTCCTATACTTACAGCGTCAAGCAAACCACGGCAACGTGAGCAGGCGAAGTGACGGTGACGACAGCCGCTCACAACACTATCGCTCACGTGAAAATATCGAAATGAAAGTGATCAGCGGCCGTGCTAGATTTTCGTGTACACCTGCGCCTCCCCCTAACACTCAAACGAGCTCATGACGTCGATTCCTACCCAGCTTTAACGTTCCGGTGTCTGTCACTCGTAGGCTTACGAGACCGTTAAGACAAATCGAACACGCCATGACCGCGAACGAAAGACGTAAACTAGACGAAGAAAGATTCGGTTAAGTTTTTCGGTTCATTTAGATGTATTTGTTCGGTCTCTTTCCGACACACTTCAATTCCTGTCTCCTATCCTGTCTTCAGAATTCCTACCACTCGGAGCTTTCATAGGACCGAATATAAAATTGAGGCATCATGATTCTTATATTTTCAGTTTATCCGATTCTCCTTTCGTTGTGGGAATATATCGATCACTTACACGTTGAGTCGTGAAACGCACGTTACTTTTAGAGACGGTGTACGTCGGTTGTTACGCGAGGTCAAAGTTGGTGTCCACGTGCACCGAGACGTTATTGCTAGAGTAGACAATGTTTATATGAACATTTACATTTGACAGTGTGTATTAGCTTTATATTAAACTATATATACTGATTCCATTTACTTCAATATTATTCCCTGTAATATTTCCAACAGTATTCACGAAATAATCGTAAGTTAGTGTATATAACGTACCTATACGTATATCATTTAAATATTGGGATACCGGTTGGAATACACTTAAAGAGCTTACCTAAAATTGTTTTCTAATTTCTAAATGTAATCAAACCGAATTTATGATTATGAATAATAAAGCGCCCTGTTCTAACAGCCTAGCGTAGAATCACACTTTAATTAAATCTGCACAGATTTACATCTAACATACATAAACGATGCACATCAAAATTATTTTATCATCATCAAATAAATATGTCTGAAGTAGGTACATAGACGTATTTAAACCATTTTCTATGGACCGCTTCAAACGTATTAACGCATACTGCCGTCTCGCCTGGTGCCTGGTCATAAACCAGCACACCAGCAAAATACATAGCTTGCTTTTATTCTTCTATAAAAATGACTATTTACATTTTATAAATTCATATACAATTTACATTATACATTTTCATCATATTCTACATATGTATATCTTTCGAGTGTATTCATTGTCATGGACATTTCCATATAGAAAGAAGTAGGTATTTATGTATTTTTATATTCTATTTATATTGTGTGTAAGATTATTTAGTATAGAAAAAATACGTGTCATATAATGATAATGTTTTGAACCACATTGAACTGAAGCAGCGTTGTGAATTGCTTTACCCGCTGCTGTAGGGAGTGTATGCAGGCTAGCGACTATAGCTTGATAATGTGTAGCTATTAAAAATAAAATAAAAAAACGAAAAAACGAATAAATAACGCTGTCCGGTTCAGCCAATATCCTAAATAATTTCAATTGGATTGCAAAGTGTAAATTCAAAACAACTGCGCCTCTCGATACTTTTTTATTTCTTGAGCCATTTATCAAAAAATTTCAATATCTGTGTTTACATCTGATAAAGCATAATTGTCAATTTGATTCCTTTAATTTGAGAATTTAGCATACTAAATGTTATAATAATGTAAGGAAAATCTCGTTTTAACTGAAATGTAGATTTCTGAAGTAGTTATCTATATACCACATTCGTGAAATGTTACAACAGTTACAATTTATAATACTGTTTAAATGTAGAAGTAGATAAGCGTTTAGCCTACGCGGTGAGTGCTACGCGGTGAGTGCTACGCACCCGTTACAATAGTAATAAATTGTACGACATGTGTAATAACAAAATAATAGTTATTAATGAAATGCATGTATAACATATAATATATACAAAGGTACATATAACAAAACTGTATTTTTGTAAATTTTTGTCTATCTTTATGTTCCTGGTCAGCAGCAAAATGGCCAAAACGTTCTACGCGACTTTTCTGACATAGCAGATGTTATATTACATGATCCGTAATGAGATATTATCCCACGCAAACGAAGTCGCGGAAACAGCTATTATGTAAACAAATATCACCTTATGTTAACTTTATTGCAGTAGAAAGCAAATTTTAAATTACTTCTTAATGACATACTTCTGAAGCTACCAAATGTACCTGTTGTCCACGAAATATTTGATGTATATTTTACTAAACATCTACCGTAATTACGTACTTTCCTTTAATTAGAATCTTAAGCAATACGGATAGTACAGTATAATATTGATGTAAAATTTTAAATTAAAGACATTGAATAGTTAAATCGATAGAACGGCTTATATTATCATTATTTCAACCGACTTCATAAAGTCTGATTTTAAACTTTATAATTTGTTTAGTTTACTAACCTACGAAACTGTGATAAAATAACCCAACCTCGGGGAGATGGGCCTCGTTAGCATTGGTCTGCAGTTCGTCTAGGAGAAGGAAACTCCGAAATCAAACCACCTTTAGGAATCCTACCATTATGAAGCCGATGACAATAAGGCACGATTTTACGCAGTATCTATATATGTACATCCAATGTAGTAATGTCTGCATTGAATTGTGATTGGGTAAATCCAGAAATGGAAATTTCGGGGAGACGGTCCTCGTCAGCATCGGTCTCCAGTTCGTTTAGGAGAAGGGAAGTTCGAAATCAAACTGCCTAGATTTTGCTGTATGCTGTACCCGCTGTATACCGTCACTCGGGCTCCTCGAGAAAGAAGAGTTCAGTGTCGAACCGTAAGCCTTGTAGGTACAAATTAAATCTCTCCCAGTCCGTTTTCTTACAGGATCTGGGGAACGCAGTATACTCTACACCCAAGCCAAGTGTGACCAGAATAGGTAGATGCTGTGTGTCCAGCTCGTACAACATCTCCACATCTACCAGACACAGAATGTTCTTGTACAGCATTAAATTCAGGACACCTGAAAGGTGGCTCTCTTCACCTGGTAACCTTCACCTCTGCAGCTATGTTTAGTCTCCGTTTTTGTGTGTTAATGAGCTTGGAGCTCCAAACAGGACGTTTTATATTAAGCTCACCATACCATAAAGTCCGAGTACCACCGTCTATGGAGGTATGGATGTCCTCTAGCTTGAAATGGTTTTCAAGAGGGCGGTAAGCTGCAAACGTCCTCATTTCCAGGCCCACGTTGTGTGTTTAAAATAATAACAGTTCTTAGGTGGTATCGACCGTGAGCCAGGAAACTTTCTCGGTTTCTCACCTGCTCTAGGTAGCCCTAAACTACAGGTAGTTCAATTTTCAAGACAGATCAGAGAAATAAAATTTCTCTTTAGTTTACGTTAAAGCGAAGTAAACAAAATTGTTCGTAACCCCGATGCGGTTGCAGATTGCAAGCGACCACCTTATAAGGTCAAACGACATCGGACGCGGTCGGTAGTTCGATGGATGATCGCTAATGGCAAATTTTTACGAGTAAGGCTTCGTAAGGTGCTTCGTAAGGCACGTTAAGCAGTTAATCGTGGTTGTTACCGTTAAACTTCGTCGGAGGCCTTAAAGGCGGATACAATCCGACACACGGTTTGATCACTAACCCGAATGTTTGCAAATCTTCATTAGAGTAGCGTGGTGGATTAAGCTCCAAGTCTCCCGCAAATTTTTTTTTGTTCCGACATTCAAAATTAAAATAATTTTAAGGTCGAGAATGTGATTCTCGTAATGACAGAACAAGACTAAAGACAGTTAATAGTTCTTGAGCTTACTTTAACTTAATACGTTTGAATGATGTACTGTTAATGCAAGTAGTAAAGCAAATTATATTCTAAACTAGATATTATAATAATGTAAAACATTTAGATTTAAGAACTTTTGTGAAAGCACAAGTTAGATCGGAAAGCGCTAAGTTTGTACAAGAATGCCAGTACGAGAATCATAGCAAGTTGTAAGGCAATCAGTTTCATAAAACAAGTGTATATAATTTCAATACCCTCAACATCTTATCTTAACAATTCAAGACTAACAACATTTGTCATTACTTACGATACGATTATTTGCTGGTTATGAGGCATCCAAGCCCTGTACACTTACTCAGACATTTATGAAGTTAAGCGGTAATTAAAAAGCTAGTAGTAGATACTTAGCATTTTTGTATAGTAATAAAATACGAGTATATGTATGTCCCAAGGTCAGCGCTGCTGAACTCTAGGTCGTGACGCCGTTCACCAGGGGTAGTCAAGAGATTAAGATTATCATCTTCTTCCATAGGATTTTAACAAACATTTATTTGTACACACATGGATTCATACAAGATTATATAGAATTTTTTAGATCGATCTATACTCGTATTTTACCATTTACGGAGTACAAATTTAAAATGTAACCCTCACAAATTTAATTTAAGAAAACGTTTTAGTTAATTGGGAGAAATAGAATAGAGGTATGTTATGCATTAATTCTAGGCATGAAGTTTGACACAAAACCTCTAGTTAAGGACCCGATGTTGTAAGTTAATTTGAAAAAAAAAAAAAATGTAATCCGAGGTTTACATCGCCTTTGGTGTAACGTAAACGAAAATAAGGCTTTCAGCACTGTTTAGAAAACATGTTTTGTAGAAATAACAAACTTTCATGTTTCTACAAGCTTTTATTCAATTTACAAGGTTCATTGTTTGGTTTAGAGCAATTCTAGTTCTAGGACTTGAAATTTTGCATGTGCAGTCCCGAGGACAATGCATTTTTATCTTACAAGTATTCTTAATGGAATGATAGTGTAACCTAAAGTGGCATTAAGTGCTATTATAATCGTAATTCTAAACATCAATTTCAAAGACCTATAGAATGACGTAATCAATAAATTACATCATTTGGTTACCAGTAATTTATCTTTTTTTTATTATTACAAGTCGAGCAACTTAATGAAGTGAAAATTTACGTCAAAAATATTTTCTCCATTTATCGCAGTTTCCCTTATTGAACTCTATAGTCTAACCACAAACTAAGATTCATTTTGACAGTGCAATTTAACTTTATTATTATATTAATTTTTACAATGGACGTAATTTACTAGCGTTATTCCGCATTTAAGTTAAATGTAATTTTCATTACAATAGTCCAATCCACGGAAACAAGATCACGTAACTAACTGGAATTATTGCAATTTTCTCTTTTCTTACAACATTGTCATAGCCTTCTCACAGAAAATAAGTTAATATACATAGAAAACCAAAAGTCGATTTATAAGGCCATAACCAAACCTCCCACCCTCACAAACGTTTTTATTTTTACTAGTAGTCGTCCAGCGGTCGAAAATCGACCATAATTCATTTAAATTTTAAGCTTGAATATTACTAAGGTCTATTATCAAAGATTAGGTATATCTTTATAATATAAATAACAGATTGCGCTAAGGCCATACAGTTAATTTGCGTATCTTTGTTAAAAATATATGTATAAGATATATTTAACCAAAAAAAAGGTAAACAATACACTTTTTATATATTTTATGAAAATAAAATACCAATTGATTAAAACAAAAATGTTGTC
>DWLM01000063.1:0-10083 GCA_018245255.1 Azonax typhaon | reverse complement strand
TTAATAAATAATAATAATTAATAAATAATGTTACACAATCAAAGGCCCACACTAGGTGCCTAGGGAGGGCCCCTGTGTCGTGAGGACAGTGGCCAACAACACAAACACCCAGATAGAGAAACAGATTTTTAAATTCATCATTAAAATTTTTGTCTAGCAAGGAATCGAACCCAGGACCCTTTGAACGGCAAACCGGTATTGTAACCATTGTCTCATATGGGTTGTCAATATGACAAACTCTTGCGAGACAATGGGAGCCTATGATTAAAACATTCAAGTGATCTAGAAAATATTTGACTATATCTAAATATACTGCTTTGTGTATGATTGGTGCTTAACTGTAACTGGATGATTTTTGAAAGTGATTACCAATAATAATTGTTAACAAGAATTTAATACATTAAATAAACATTATGAAAAATAGAATTAATAATACAAATTGGTAGGATACAAATAAAATGAGTCCATCAATGAATCATAGCGAATCAATAATACACATTAACGGTACATATAATGCTACACTCTACGAGATTTACAATAGTTTTATTATGCTACACTATAGATGTAATATCACATTCAATTTTTTAAAACACAGTAAATAATTTATTATGAATTATAAGGTCAGCGCAGTCTTTTAATACTGTTTATATTCACACAAAGGCTAAGTTATTCAACACACATTTTCGTGAACGTTTAAGCGTTAACATAAATAAACAATAATTAATGACAATATCGAAAACATTAAGGAGACAGGCAGGGATTATGACGACATGAGAGTATATGTCAATGATGAAGTGGAAATCTACGTATCGGAAATAGTGATCCGAAATAGACGTGCTGTATCACTGGAAATTTAGCTAATACCTCCTTTTTATACATTTTCATTAAGCCCTGATTAATTTTTGTCCATGAACCAACCGCACTTATACTCCATAACTGATTAGAATGCTCAGCAAAGGGTCCTTTCTTTACTTCTTTAATATACTTTATACAAGACAAAAACATGTAATCATTACAATATTTATCAATGATTTCGTCTTCCAAAAACTTTGCAGGCGGATAGATTCTAGGCTGGTCAACAAGTTGGGAGCTACCCCAAATGAACGGCACAAACTGATAATCGTCTAGACTCCACACTCCATGACTACCGGCCGGCTCCATCCTATATGTCTGTTGTAATTTCCTAGCAATATTCAAATATTTATTAAAAATTAAAAACACTGTTGCAATATTATCCTCAAACTCAAGGCAACCTATTTTATAAAGACAACACAGAAACATGATGAACGCCATCTCATGGCCCGTTCCATAGTCAATTCTTGTGGAGTTCCCAAAGCTCTCTTCAAAATACACTTTGATTTCTGGTATGGCTAAATGCAATGACGAATCTAATGCTTCTTGTAAAAATGTTGTTGAATTAAGCTTCACTTGAGCCAGCCAGTCTTTGAACGCGACATTACCAAATCTTTGGGGCTGCTCTATAGGTGGAAACAGATCTATCAACTTATCTACTTTATCTAGAATATTTAAAATCTTGGATACATTTTCTGATACTTTACAATCCACTGAGAGCGGTTTAGCTTTTATGGCCTCATTAAGTGTTGCAATAAAGCCTGTATACTCCATGTAGGCTTCAGATTTTTCCCATATAGCCATGTCTGTTATGGTTTTCACTACTTTCTCTGGCTCCACAAACCGGTGATTGTGCGGCAGAGAAGCAGTCGATTTCTCAGTCTTTTTACCATCACCTATATCACTTTCTGCATTCATCTGCAGCAAAGAAGCAAATAATATTGTTATACAATATGAAATGAACGACAAAAACTTCGTTAAAGGCAAGGCATTAATTAATTTCGAATTAATCGCATTAGATAGTTAAAAAAATTGAAATCTTATACACAAAAATGTCATTATCATGTTTCTATAGATATCAGCAAGTGTAGTGATAAAAAAATGTAATGTTTATCATGTGCCCCCGCCCCTGAGATCGCGGCCGCTAGTATATTTTAATTCTTTTACTCCAATGAATCGCATTCGAGGCATCCTAGATAACCGTACACTGAAGGTCACAAGTGTCAAAAACATACTATACACATGTACGCTTACTCGTTAATTCTCTCGTAATTTAGGCCATAAAAGGCTAATTTGATAACTACAAACAATAAGATGGAGAGAATTTTGCGAGGCATTATGAGGTATCGTGTATTAGATCGCGCGAGTATGGTCAAACAGTTCCAAGAAGTACAAGACAATCCAACGGTAAGTGTAACGCAACCATACTAACCTTGTACCTTACACCTTTATCACAATTGAAATTGTTACAAAAATAACATCAATAAGTTCTTTTGTTCGCTAAAAATACCGTTGTTCAACACGTGTAAGTGTTAAATCTATTTTAATATCTAATCTATTAGATACTCGAATGTGAATAAGGCTATAGCTTTTTGACATAAATGACATAATAATAAGTATATCTGTGTATTTGTCATTCGATCTTGACATTTACTCTCATAGACAATACATACGTGTACGAATGTTACCTGTATAAAAATACCTCTTTAAATAATTTGTTGCGCAACTCCTTGCAATATAACTGGCTAGACATCGAAGACAAGTAGATTCAGCTATAGTGCAATATAGCCGGGCTATACATACTTCGAAAATGGTGCAAGTATTGCACTGTGTTGAGCAATATGGATTGTAACACAATGGCTACACAATTACATCTCGAAATTGCCGCAAAACTAGGTCCTTTAGTAACACCCATATGTACATACACTAAAAAATTATGTACATTACATAGTTACAATACACACTTTACGTGATAAATTTCATAGCGCAATATACTACTACTATTGAAATTTCATAGTGAATTTCACTATGAAATTTATTACGTTATGCGTGATATTTACTAACACTTGCAAAGCTTTTTGTTTCATCCATTTAAAGGCTTGGTTTTTTTTTTAAATAACATAAAATCATAACATTCCTAATATACAGCCGAAAGCGGTCTTCTACACTTGTATGGACAGCCGAATGATTCCTACAAGGTTCACAGAAACTTCAGTTGGAGACATGTTTGTTGGTAAATAATATAAAACAAAGAAATACTCTTCCCTTTTACTTCTCACATATTTTTCATTATTTACTGAGTTGTAACACTTATTTTACAGTAAGAAATGCTGGGAATTTAATACCTCATTCACAGCATTTTATTGATGAAATGACAAGTTGCGAACCGGCAGGGCTGGAATTAAGCTGTGTAATAAATAATATCAAACATGTTATTGTTTGCGGACACAGTGATTGTAAAGCCATGAACCTTCTTTATAAATTAAAAAGTAAGGAAGAATCTAGCAAAGTAAGTTTCCGATACGTGAGATTTTGACGAATGCTTACATATGTACAAATGTTGGAAAATTTGTTTAGTTCAATTTTGTTACAGGAGCAAAGACGAATATCTCCATTAAAATCGTGGTTATGCACTCATGGCCAAACCAGTCTTGATAAATTTTTGGAAATGAATGGTGATTTCAATAAACCAATGTTATTTATTGGTGAAACACCACAACGTAAATTTGTGGCATACATTGATCCCGATAACAAATTTAGTATTGAAGACAAACTATCCCAGGTAAATAATATAACAATGTATTACAAATATTATATATTTAAAATAAATTATAAGGATTTTCTTTGTAATATAGGTAGATACCTAATACGTATTATTGCTTTTTAAGGTAAATACTCTGCAGCAACTTCAAAATGTAGCATCATATGGCATGCTGAAAAAACGTCTCGAGAAACATGATCTACACATTCACGCATTGTGGTTCGACATTTATACTGGTGATATCTACTATTTTAGTAGACGTGCCAAAAGATTTATCATAATTGACGAGGCCAGTTATGAATATATTTTAGCTGAAATCCGTCGATTTTATTCATAACAAATAAGTGTTCTAAAAAAATTGTACGTAGATAAAATAAGTGGGACCACTTAGCAAAGGCACTGAGTAACTTGTTTTGTGTTTTATCGAACTATAGAAGAAGGGTTGTTTTCGTTTTAACAAATAGGAACTGCATAAAAAATTGCCGATAAAACGTCGTAGTCACAAAAAGCAGTGAATTAATAGAGACCTATAATCACTTATTTATACCTTTATAATGTTAGCTAGTTTCTTAACAACTTCACAGTGTTTGGTACTTATAGCTATATGGGTATTTATTACTTTTATATTATGTAAGTTTATTTGATTGTAATTTTTATACTTAGAATACTTAATTATAAAGAAACATGTTTCTTTTGATTTGATGGGATCAATTTTTATAGCAACGTATTTTTTGTATTTCATATCTATGCTTAATTAACGTTATGTTTAAGTTTAAATTCTGAGCTATATTTAATCTACATTGCATTGAAATTTTTTTATAACTAAGTGTCGGTGAAAAATAGTCGTTAAAATAGACTCAAGATTAGCCAGTTAATTTCAAATATAGATCTGACTGTTCATCCAACAAGTTTCATACAATATGGAATTAGATTTTACCTTTACCTAATATTTGTATTTTAACCATTAGGATTCAGCCGTTAAAAAAATCGCAAATGAACTTGTTATCGAACTTCAAGATAATTGAATATATTTATTATTATAATATATTTATTATTATATGTCATTTTCTATACATTTATTGTCATTTAATTTAAATCTACTAAGTTACGCCTCCTTATTTGTTTATCCTTTAATATTGTTTATATTAAATCAAACTTCTTCGCAACAAACGGCTTCGCATACTTACTAAATATTATAGGAATATGACATATATTAAAACATATAAATCCATAATAGAACAGTTTAATGTATTATATAAATTTAAGTTTACAAATTCTATCCATTGTTCATTCATCTTTGGGCGGCTGTATGCTACATTTTAGAGCACAAATGAAAAAAGAAAAATACTGCTAATCAAAATCCTTCATGAATTCGTCAGCTGTGTCCCGTCCATGACGTCAATGTCATTTTGTCCCATTGGCATTGGCAGAAGAACATGAAATGGTGTTGTGATGCAATGTTATGAAAAGAAAATTATATAATTAATTACTTTCCTAAATCGCCATTGCTGTAAGTTGCAAAATTTATAATAAAGTAAAATTTATCAAAAGTTAATCTTAAAAATCGCTAAATCGTTGCTATGTATGAAACATATTTTGTAATGTTTTATTTTTGTTTTATAATAAATATAATATTTCATGAATTGTCTCACTTATTACGTGGCTGTATTGTGTTAGCTTATACATCTTTATTTCCAAAATTAATAAACCCTTAAATTTTTGCACTTGACCTTGCCTTTGAACGTCATACTTCAAGTATGCACTACGATGTTTTAAGATTTTTAGCTAATTCTTAATAAGTGTAATTGTAGTACAGATGTCTGAGTACGATAAATAGCTTATTGAAGAGTTGTTTGACAAACTGTTGAATATATATAACCTTTTTGTATAACAAACATGCAAAATGATTAATTTTTCCTTATAGGCTATAAACCTACTTTTTCAAACTACCATGAGCGGTATATACGCTCTGTTATTTAGACGATGCAGAATATTTAGCAATGTGCGAAACGATTAATAAGTATTGATTTGTAAATGCATTAAGCATGTCTCCAAAAATTACACCCAACCCTTCCAGCAGTAAAACTACAATTTATTTTTTACCAAATTATATAATTTATTAAGAACTTATATAATCTAACGTAATCTTTAAGAGTGCTTCTCACTTTGTGATCTATTGTCTTTTCTGAAATAACTCCAGTGCATCTGAAATTGAGCATTATTTAGTCTCGTTTTTTTATAGCCACCTTAAATATATCCTGGTTTCTTTCAGGGACCTAGAATCTCATAATGTCACGATCAGCTCCCATTTTCGAGTACAAAGATGAATCTCAAGCTGAGAAGCTGGCACGGAAGTCTAAGGATTCCCCTTTTATGATAATTGGTAAGCTAATAATTTCAACAGTGTTATAACAAGAGATTGTTTATAATATTATGTACCATAGACACACACGTCTAGTATAAAAAATGTATAATCGAGTTGTATCTTTCTGGCTAGTAATTAAACGCTAAACTGTCAGTTTTATTAAAAATTAATCATATGATATTTAAAAATTAAGTTTAATGCATTTCTGATTGAATCACAATCAAGGATAAAAATTAATAACAGAATTCATGTCCACCAGACTAGGTATTTGAAACTTATTCAAAATAGAAGAAAATTTTAATCTTCCTGCTATTTTTCATTTACAGGTATTATAGGATTGATAGGAGTTTGCGGCCTTGGTGTGTACAAGTTTAAGAAACGAGGTGAAATGAGCACCAGCGTGTATCTAATGCAGCTCCGAGTGGCAGCACAGGGGACGGTGGTCTCTGCACTTACCATTGGGCTAGCTTACCAGTTGGTATCACAACATCTATTCAAGGAAGATAAAAAGGAGAAATGAAATCGATTATTAAAATCAGTTCAATTACTTGACTTATCAGGTGTTGAAATAACATTTTTTTATTAAAGAAAATTTCCTACAGTTATATAAGATCGTTATACTATGTATGTATAAGTTTCAAGTATTTAAAATTTCAATATGTCTGATAAGTTGAGAAAATGAACTATTAGCAAATTTATATGTTGTAACTTTGATGTTATTACGAAAATTTATAATTGTACAGTATTGATATTACAGAATCTCAATACTAAAGATTAGCATCTTAAATTCTCGAAATTGTTTCAAACTCACTTAAGTTAACATTATGCATATTTTCTGTTATTGTTAGTACTGCTTAGGAATTAATTTCGTTCTGTGATCTTAGCGAGTATTGCATACCATATTATATTGCATAGGTTTACAATTCACAAGTATCTTTGAAGCATACAAATGTATTTTGTGATAAAATATTTTATTGTAGATAATTTTAAGTGCTTGAATTAAATTATTAAAAGTTACTAATATTGGTAAATTTTTTTCCTTTGACTTTAACAGGTAAATAGACTTGACCATAAAATGACATATGACTGTAATGTAGACAATGTCAAAAATCAATAAAACGAAATAAATTTTAAAAACATTGATTTATTACAAATATACATTGACATAAAATTTATAGTACCAAAATTATTTAAATGCACCTTGTTAAATTACAATAATAAAATTCATAATAATAAATAATACTTTAAAATACTTAATCACTTTTACTATAATCAGCCAACCCCTTTCTCATTTTAAGACTATAATTTGGAATGGTTAAATCGTCCTTATCAGAAGTGGAATGATTCTTGTGCGAATTGGAACTTACTTTAACTGATGACAAGTCATCGGCATTACTAAATAATCCATTGGACGTGTTGGAACTTGAAGTTGAACGATATGTCATTGATTTAAAAATCTGCACAGGTGTTGATGTTCGTGCTCTGTTATTACCAGCTACAGCATTATCCAGAGACTTCTCAATTTCATCGGTTTTATGAGACACATGCTTTATTTCTTCAGGCATTTTAGTTTCACACAAAGAAATAAACTCATCGTCTGTGGTATTTCTATTAGATTTATTTGAAAACGTTATCTTTTTTGCCAATTCATTAGCTAGAAACTCTTTTACAGTCATAGAGTTTGTTAAGGATGTCTGTTGCAATGCATTTTTTGCAGTCTCCGTTGTATTTTCGCCTTGTAATTTTTTCACCTCCTTATTTGATGTGTTTAACATAGATAAAATAGATTCTTTAGAAAACTCTGGAATATCTTGATTATTATAACTTTTAACTTTAAATTGAGTCATGCTAGAGCTGGATGTGTTTGAGGAAGAGGACAGTGCTAGTCTCTCCTTGGTTTTCTTTAGCGTTGAAGAAGCCCATCCCATTCCGAGTCTCTGGAATGCATGTTCTAAATCAGGGTTCGACGAAATACTTAATGATTCAGATGTTTCTGCAACATTATTACTTCTAAGTATCATCCCTGATTTTTTCATATCCTTACGTGCTTGTGACAAAGCTAACATTGATAAGGTGGAATCTGACGAAACTGTAGTAGAATTTCCATTAGATGTTGACTCAAATTTAAAAGGTTCACTTATTAAATTCCTTTTCAATAGCTCAGCCATTACATCCGGAAGGCTTGCCTCTGAATGCAAAGAACTGAGTTCTTCATTAACATATTCATCTTTTGAAATTCTGGTAAGAATAGAACCTTCATCTATTTCTATGTTATATTGCTTCGCATAATCTTGTAATGTAACAAACGGCTTCAACATTACTTCATTGAACTGTTTTAAGTCCATCATTTTTATTTTAGATTCATCAGATGAATCTGTAGATATTTTATTATTCCTTTTAGATACGTTAACTTTTCCAGTGATAGTATGATCAGCAGATATATTTTGGATTTCGGATTCAGAATGTGTTTTATCTTTTTTATCTAAATTATCTTCCGTGCTTGCAGCATTTGATATGTCATATTTGTTATCGAGGCGTGTCGTGTGATTTTTAAGTTTTACACTCATTGGAGAATCTACTTCTACTACTGTTGATAATTCATGTGGAATGACGAAATCATCAGGTACATGTTTTAAATGGACTCTCCTTAAAGCAGGTGGCGGCTTTCCTCTATTTTTAACATGTGACTGTTGCGAAACTACATCCACATCAGTTTTTGCACTTCCAGCCGAAATAGACACCGGGGACGGAGTTCTATATGAATCTGGTTTAGGAATATCTAACAAAATTGGCACATATGTCGGCGAACTCATGTCCAGTTCTTTCTGTCCATTAGGAGTCGCTGGCAGAGACGAAAAAGCCTCTGTTAACGTTTGAATTTCAACAGTCGGATTAAAAGCGTGAACTCGGTTGTCATTTGCTTGTACATTTTTGTCCGATCTTTGATCTAAGCTCGATGTTGAATCCGAAGGTGAGATTTGACTGTAAGCTAGCGATTTATTCTTCCTAACTTCTTCTAATACCTTAGCAAGATTAGACAAACGTTTGGTACATTTATCAGTTAAATCTGCGATTTTTTCCATGTTTTGTAGTTTGTTTTCGGCCAACTTCATAAATTCCACTTCACTATCAATGTGATTAGTTTGTGTTGAAATACTTATAGACGTTATAGAAACATTTCGGCGATTCAATTTACCGTTAGATATTTCTGATTCAGAAGAGTGACTTGTCGTGTTAACAGTTCTATAAGAGGGAAACAGATATGATTCCGGTCCACAACGCTTTTCAGCCTTCTTTGTGTATTTATTGGGCCCCATATTAATTTTATCTGTGTGAGTTGTTTTTATATTGTTTTTTTGTTGGGAAGGTTTGTTAGAATATTCGTTTGTATCCGAGTTAGAATTGTTTTTTGAAATCTCTACGTTATTTCTCACAACTCTCTGAGAAGGTAAATCATCAATATCAGAGTTGGATCTCGCAATGCTTTGTGTGCTATGTTTTTTGTGGTGCCTTCCAATTCTTGAAGTAACGTATATGGGAGATGTATTGATCGCTGCGCTTTGAGTGGATGGACGCCTATTCTCACTTGCTTTTATAAATTGCTTTGAAATATTAAGTGATTTAACTTTATGCACGGGTCGTTTTCTAAGTTTGTATAACGGTTTAATGAGCCTTTCAGTTTGACTTCCTGTTGATATTATATTAAATTTTGAAATTTTTTGTTGTTTTTCACTATTCTTTAATATCTGCTCTATCAAACTTTTCTTAATTTGCTCTAATGAAATTTTATTACCAACTGTAAAGTTTTTCTGGTTGACATTACTTGGTTCATCAATAATTGAACTACCCGGGGTTGGTACACCACTACACTCTTGGTTTACAACGTCTATCGCCTTCAAACCTTCTTTGTTGAGCGCTAATAGTTTTTTAACATAATCTTCAAGTACAGGATCCAGATTAGCCTTTTCCGAATTTTTTGTTATTCGGCGTTTTTTATTGGACGAAGTGGAATAAATGCTTTCTGTACGAATTCGTTTATTTTCGCTTAAACTTCGTTTGCACTTTTGTTTACTACAAATTTTGTGGTCCGAATGACTTCTACACT
>DWLM01000062.1:0-10099 GCA_018245255.1 Azonax typhaon | reverse complement strand
GTTGTTTTAATAACAACCGCTTCACGGCAGAAATAGGTGTAGCGGTGGTCCTTCCCCGGGCGAACTGTATACAAGTTCTACCACCATTATATGTAGTATAGTGTAGTATAGTATAGTAACAGTATAGTATAGTCTACCACCAGTATAGTGATTGATGTAATAGTTCCAAAAATTGATATTTCAGACTACTACCGACATTTTAAAAAGTTACCAAGAGGGTAGGTACGTATGAATTCGCGAACTAAAAGCTAGTACGACGATAAATCAGCAAATCGGCTGTTTCAATCGCTCGCGGCCTCGAAATAGCCGATCCACAATCGTTAGCCGATCTAAACGAGCAGATTTTAACTCCGTGACCGGATCTCTGGCACATTTCCATCATAGGCCAGCCAAGTTACGTAAAGACCAAGCTCCCGCTTAATTAGCATTCGTTATCTACAGCTTTAAAAAATAAATAAGGAAGTTTGGAATTAAATAATAGATAATATTTAAAAAAATAGGCGTAATTTAGAAAGAAATACCCAAAGTTTCTTCAAGACTTTTATTATCTTTTTTTTCGAATGCATCTTTTTCCTTCCTAGGCTGGTTACCTCCTCTACGAGGGGATAGATAGCTACACGACGAATGTGATAATTGAAAAAAAATCCTTTGAATTGTTAAAAAAAATCTGAAAGAACTCTGTGACATTATTCATATCGTTATTTTTAATGAAACTTAATAAGGCAAGTTTGCAAATTAATATTTACGTGAAATAGCAAAAATTATAATAACTATTATAATTATTTAAATTCCAATCTTTGAGTTCGAACATATAAATGCACGATATAGAATATTGAAATTAGTCGGTAGGTACATTTCATGTATTAACGTTACTGCCTACCACTTCTCAAACCGGAATACAATAATGCAAACTTACTTAGCGGTATATAAAAACGTACGTAATTCATCCACAGATGGCAACTACACAAAATAAATATTAAATAACGTTACACACTCATAGCCCCACATCAGTATTCTCTATGTCGTAGGTGCGATGAACATCACACAAAGACAACAATGCGTTGGATACCCAGACCGGGAAAACAGAAGTTTAAACTTATTAAAATTTCTGTCTCGCTGGGAATCAAACCCAGGACCCTTCGAACCGTCCAGCGTCGTAACCATTGTGCCATACGGGTCGTTTCTTCGTCACGGTAGTCACAAATGTTTCCACAGCCCACCATCTTTTAAGTAAATAAGAAGTTTCATAGTAAATACAATTAGCTTAATTAGTGCCTACATATCTAATAAACAATAATAGGTATATGGCAAGGAAGGCATCAGACCGTAAATTCATAAACACGATAACATCTATTTAGATAGGTACCTAAATCTACTATTTTACATTCAAAAAATCCTCACCTAGTGTTGATGTCCGCGTCATACAATTTTGTGGACTTTTCACGTTATTTAATTATTCGGTAATGACTTGTTATTTCCTTGTACTTTGAAAGCAATGCTATTTTGCTATCTGCTTAGTCTTTTAGCGGACTTTTTGTGTGATTAAAATACGTAATCATGATAATATGAACTTCATAATTTTGTAATTTTCATTTGAAATAATACAATGGACGTGTATCGAGCACCTGCGTTATTTAAGTTAAGACTAGGTTTATGGTAATTTTATTACGTTGCCGCAAATTAATACACGTAAGTGTGTGTAATTTTTAAAATGTATTGACGTTCTCTTCAACGTATTGATCGTGTCGGACTGTCGCACGGACGGTCCGGATTCGAATACCTGGTGGGCAATATAATTACGTACCTAAATAATAAATTATGATATTTTTAATGCTTGCGTTTATGTATATGTTTTCGTATGTTGCTTACGACACGTAAACGTAAGAAATGTTAGTGGGAGTTGAATGAGAAATTGTTTCGAAATTTTTTCAATTTTTGAACTGGATATATGTAACAATAATATTTTTATTATGTCGTATACGTAACTCTAATTTACTATTCGGTGCTAGTACAAACAAAGGTTACTCTTGTCAATACTAACACAATCGACCCGTAATTCGTACCCCTACCAAATTAAAATAAATATTCATGCCATTACATAACAATTTCATACAAAACACCAAAGCATTATTTAAAACTAATAATACCTTTATAAGTTTGCTTTTTTACATACCTACATAAACATGTCGAATTACTATAATCTCACTGCAACACGAGACCAATACTATTGGAATTGGAATGCAATAAAACGGAGCGTTACTAATTGTACAAAACGAAGAAATGATAGATATAGTCGCGTACCATTTAAAATTGTCATACCATCCACCTGCTAGTGATGTGCGTCATGGGAATTGTCCCGCATCGCACCCTGCCGGGATTTAAATCGATTAGGCTAGCACCTTAATCGATATATAAGAAACGTTTGTGTTACAATTGCGTTTTGTGTTAATCTTTTTTCTAATTCTTAACTTTATACGTTTTTAGATAACTTTGGAGGGAATGAGTTTTGATATAAATTGGTTAAAAGCTCCCTGGTACTGTAAATGAAAGACTAAAACCAGTTTTTAAAATTCTTCAATAATTAACCGTATAAACTTTGTTCACCAAATCGCTACTATGATTATCATAATCAAGATATTGTCTTTGAAGACAAAATAACAAGCGACAATCTGGTTTTGAAAAATTAAACTCTATTTCGTAGCGTAATAGTCTACTACAAAGTACGCTGAAATTACTTAGTAGTGCAAAATAATTGCTCAAATTGTCTCTTAAACCTTCTGGTTATACGTATAATGGCCACTAAACATGTAAAAGGAGATATCACAACGTATCATCAGAAACCTATTATCACGGTATCAATACTTAGTAGGAGGCAATCGCACAAACGAGTTCCTAGAACAACTTATAAACAGAAGCACGCGTACTAGAGTTGTTAATAGCCAGCTCAGGTGGACAATGACTGCGTTTTTATAGCGTCCGGACACACATTGCAAGGTGTTGGACAGTTGTCACAAACAAGTAACAATCGTGGAAACAGGTAAGTACGAACTACAAACGACAAAAGGCACCTTCCGACACGCGCCGCTCAATACGATGAGTAATGGACATAAATAAAAATAATCATCACTGGATCAGCTAGATAGTATCGTATTTCTGATCAGTTTAAATGATTTTGTTTTACGCTTGCTGACTTGCTGTGCGTCTCTGCAGTTTCGCTTTATCAGTAGCTGTGCTTTATCAGTAAGTGTAGTGAATATGTAATTTATAAAACGATAACAAGAAAAAGTCGCTCGCAATTCAGTAACAACGTATGATTACTTACATAGTTTCTTACTTTAATCGCTGTATAAGCGAATGCAGGCAGTTATTAAAATAAGCCAGCAACTGACTTATTTAATGACACTTTTAGAAAACTAAAAGGATATTTGTAACAATGTAATGTTAATTACCCTTCTCCACCACAATTAAAGTTTACATTGTTATTAGTAAGTGTAGTTCAGTTCAAGCAAACATTGAGCAGTAAGTATTCTTGTGACATTAAAGCGTTGATATACTGATATAGGAACAGCACAAGGGCGCAATTACTGAGAAGTCAAAATGACAACGGTGTTAAATCGAATCAATTTATCAGCACAAAGGCTTTCACCGAAACGGGAGCGAAGTCGCCCTACACTCGAAGTGACAGTTATGACGTGTCGGGGCGTGTCTGCGACTGCGCCCTCACTTCATTTGTCGAGCCATTTGCTCGCCGGAATGCGGTGTCATCAGCGACGAACGGAGCGTGAAATGGAAAACGCCCCGCTGGTGACAATCTTCCCCTCATCCCACCCTCCTCGATTGCCCTTAACGCTTGCTAACGAAAATTTTGAACTGGGTTTTCGTCCGTTTAATCCATTGCATGATATGTTCAAATAGGCGGGTGGGTTTAGTGTTGATTACTTTTCTTAACTGATAAATGAACTCACATAAATCAATTTGTTCTGCTAAGTTCTTGAAGCGCGTACAGAATATGAGGGTTACGCATGTGTAGTAACATAAAACAAGCAATAAGTTTATAGGTCGGTACAGATAGCAGTGTTTCATGAGGTGGAAACTTAAGATTCAACTCTGAGCTTTATCTATCGTAATTACTTGGAAATACGAGCATGTAAATGAGAAGCGCCCTAATAACGGGTAGAATACGAAGCAAAACATCAAAATGTATCAACAATGCTTATTATGGTTGGCAACGTACCAAAACATTGGATTTCTCAGGTAATTCCAGTTTCTACTGGGTTTGATGAAATAATTACCCCATGTTAATATTGAGTGATATAATAAGGTAGCCATTGCTTATAAAAAACCCTAAGTTTAATATTGGCAAAAATGTGTATCTTAGTTTATTTGTATGCGACATTTATATGTGTAGGTATTTGTTTTGTTGCAATGAAAAATATTTCTATCCAGATTATTCTTGCGTACCAAGACAAGTAAAATGCTAAAATAGATTCCGTCAGGAGTGGCAACCCCGGTTACAAGTGGTACCCTTAATGTATGAATATGATACTTTTATCTTTCGCAAGGAAATATCAGATAGATGCGTTCTCGAGTTAAGGGAACGTAAACGCAAATGATTCATTATAATGTGTTTTATTTTCCCACATACGCAAGTGGAACTCATTAAGTCAAATATAATACGCTTTGGAAACGGAGGGGAAGAAATCATTTATCCCGGAGTTTAGATTCAATTTTGGTTTGTTTGAAACGCTAGGCGAGTAATTGTAACAAATTGAATGCGTAAGGCGGGACTCTTGAGTCCGTTCGTATCCTTTTAAATCGTCGCCCTAATCCGGGATCGGTGTCATTTGTTTGCTAAAGGGATCCCGGGGAATTTGCGACAGCTCTACGTGACTTAAATGTTACTGAGGCGAAAAGTTTAACAGAAAGGTTAGTTTTGATGAGAGGTCTTTCACTAATTTTGTATTCATCGGTCGTTTAATTATTTACTTAAGTATTTGTACTCGTACCTACGTATATATTTACAAACTTCGTTCATACACCTTATTACAGAAAATAAACGTCAAATATTTTTCACAGCTATGTGAATGTGAAATGAGCTATGTGGTTTTAACAAGCAAATACAATTCATTGTGTGATATTAAGTAAAAGAAGTGTATGAGTGATAAAAGTCATACAGATAATTAAGTAAAGTAAAGTTAAACTCCAAACTTTTGCACATTAATATTTACTAGATCGCTCGGTGATCGAAATTTCCATACTCTACATTTGCATACTCTTACATGTTCATACTCTACATTTTATATGGGAAAATAACATTAACGACTCTTATCTGCTTTTTGATGTACGTATTCGCCAAATCTGCATTATGATGTAAAACAATGATATACATATGTATCAGCGTGATACGTGGAAGGAACGCTATAAAAAACTTCGAACCAATGCTCTTTCGCACAAATCGATTTTAAAGAATGACACTAAATTATTTGTTCAAAAGTACGCTTACTAACGGTGGCGCTTGACTAATGATCAGTCTACATACATTGAGTATCTTGATGATAAGTTTGCAATATTACAATCTGGAATCCAATTTTACATAACTTTACCATAATAAACTTAAACAAAATATTTTTTAATAAGCAAATCAAAGCAAGTTCCCGGCTGTATTTGTGTGCCAAAATCTTACATAGTAATCCAATAAAATGTCTTAATTCACAATTAAAGCGGTTGATTCGAAAAGTATTCTAAGTTACCTGTTTCCTATTGCAAGAATCCAGCTGGCTGTGTGCCAAATTAACGAAATCAATTCGGCCAATTTAATCCAAGAACGTATCGATAGACATACGTGGTCACTTTCGTGTTTTTAATGTTGTATGTTTTAAAGAAATAGACGATAAATTGCGCTGAGGGAATAAATCCAAATCTGCGTTGACGTTTAGATTGTCCCCACCGCACCCCAAGTCCCGCGGCTTCGGGATCGCGGCTTTTCTCACGGAAAATTGCAGCTATTTATTTTCCTTCGCCTCAAATATATCGAGCTCGCACTTGAATTTTGTAGTACCAATAAATGTACATCTAACAGTAAGAAGTGGTACATATATTTTGTGGTTGCGGGAGCTAAACAAAATAGCTCTTCGCTATCACAACGGTATTTCATGGGTTGCGATATGAGTGAGTGAAATAGTGACCCAGACCTCTCCAAGGGAGCCAGGTACCAGTAAAATTCGTTACGATCACCTCAGCCAAGTCTTCTCGCCACTTATCCTCTTCAGCTTGGTGGCGCTCCTTCTCGGCTTCTTGACTTTACGTTACTTGACGTAGAGTTCGTTGTTAGTAGAATGTATTATGCGGAACAAATAATTGTATGCAGTAAGGAAGAGTTGTCTAGACGACGGCTCCACGTGTAATTAAGATCTATTGCTAGGATTGTCAACGTTACGGTGTCTGTACGGCTGGTCTCATCCGATCATATGGGACGTGTGGCAGTATGAAGAGTGCGGAGTTACAAACGAATTAGCGGATAGGATAATATTACCAAATTGACGCGAATATATTTTGTACAATGTAATATACAGGCATTAAAAATATAAAAATTTCCTTTTTTTAATCATTGCATGTTATACCTTATCCAAATTGCCAAAAAGATCCCATTCCATTTAATATACTTCAATTAAATCTAATTCTATGGCATCGCTATCAAAAAACATTTGCCCACAAAACCGTAATCAGACCTTTTGTGCCGTTCTTACTAGATGTTAAAAAAAATTACTGAAGTTGATGTAATGAAAATAAAAAAATATATATTTCATTTTTAGTTAGGTACCTACATATGAAAATAATAAATGGAAGAAAGTAAAATGGTATAATGTGACTTAGTAAAACATATCATAAAATAAAATCACCGGCTCCCTTTACAAGATCGAAATTTGCATAAAGTAGGTCATCCGGGCGTCACGTGAAAAAAAAATAGTTTCAGTTTAATTAGTATTACTGGTGTTTACCATTTTGCAACTAGAGTCGAAAGGGGATGTCTTTATTATATCTACTTTTGTGGCTTAAAAATAAAAAAATAACCCACAAACAAGTCCATAAATACGCACTAATCACACGTTCGCACAATTAAGTTATTCGCGGTTATCGATCATTTTCTCTTGTGTCGGCGGGGCACATCATAGCGGCGTAATGCGGCGCATACGTCTCAATTAGCGAATAGAGATGGGATCAGTAAAACTAATAGTCGACGTATTCGAACAACTGGTCGAATTACTCGAACTGGCGGTCGAATTTTTTTATTACAAATCTTTGGAGGTTAGATTGGCGTTAGCTTCATAATCCAAAGTATAAGGGAGTGTGGACACTGCGACTTTTTGTAGTGATAAAAACGCGCGTTTATGAATCACAGGACTGTATCGCAACATTTGACGTTTGTCTTACGTAAAAACGTGCTTAGATCGATGCAGTCGCACCTTCATACAGGCGCATTTATAGAAATGCATACGCGAGTTCTTACGATGCCTACACACATTTGTATAGATGCAACCGCATGGTCAAGTCGATGCATATACACGTTTCTATCGATGCAGACGCATGCGTGCATTACGACAGAAGGACCCAGACGCGCTCTGCCTTTACGTTTCCTTTTAAAAGTAACAATACAGCGAGCATGAAAAAAACTGTTTTAATAGAAGTCATAGCGCTGTGGTTGTCAACAATTGGCTGTTCAAATGGTTTATTACAAACGTTCTGCATCGTGGCTATATCACGTTAGTATCTATATGGTGTAGTGTTTGCATCGAAGCTGCATTGCGATTGTACCACTGCAGCCATATGGCCAGCGATTGTATCGCAATTGCATCACGATTATAACGTTGCTTAAATCGCACGTGTGTGTAAACGTGACGGATAATCGACTGCATCGCGACTGAATCGCCACAGAAGCGCTGCTAAAAGTCGCAGTGAAAACATTGTTAAATAATAAATTAAACTGCTTGTATTGTTCCAGTGCTTGACACGGGTCTACTTCTGATAATGAGAAAGTTTAAAGCCATAGTCTACTACGCTAGCCAAGTGCGGATAGGCAGACTTCACGCACCTTAGAGAAAATTGAAAATATAATTTACATAAAAGAATTGGGTAAATACTTTTATTATAATTTTCGTACAAAACGTTTGTAGATTAATTAACGGTTATTTTCAGCAGATTGTTCTTTGTCGTAGATATATTTAATATAATAACATCGAAGTGAAATCCGTTGATTCGAACAATTATTCTTCGAACGTGGCGTCCCTACCAGCAAGTAAACGGGCGGGAGACCAAATTAGCTAACGGCTTATACGCTTAAAATCCCCCGGTGTCAATGAAATATTGCTTGGCTTAAAAAATGGCTCGCCTCCCTTTAATGGGAAATAATGACCGATTAGTGGGGTAATTACTACTCTACCTGTCATCTGCCGGGTCTGTTCAGTCGATGGTGCTACTGCTATCGAGTTTTAAATCTTAATTTGTCCTATTTTCTACAGCATAACAATCATCCGCTACAGTAATTTTGTTCTTTCTGACAAGAAGTGTCACATAATTTTGACAGTTTTATGTATGAAGAAATAAATTTAAACTCATGAGCAGTACATATTTTCCTGTTACGAGTTTGTATTCGTACGATACCATTTATTCCTATCTAAATTCAGCTATAATTGGTGGGCTTCATTATGAGAAAATAAAAAGTGTATTTTTATACACCATAATTTTTTTTGTTACATGACCCCACAAAATGGACCACACGTAGATACCACCCCGATTGCTAACTAAACGTTGACTTTAAAATATTGCTACATGTAAAAACTGCAATATTTTTGACAGTTTCAAGTGAGATCTATTGGTACGAAAAAAAATTGCTTAAATAAATAATCAAGATATAAATAAGTCTAAGTCTCAACAGGCTGACGAAAAATTGATGGAACGCTATTCAAAATTGGATAGTGTAAGATTTGACATGTGTAACCCGAGTGACCTTGCCGAGGAGACAACTTAACTTTGCTGTCCTACAAATGATAATACGATCTCATACTATTGAAATAAAGACGGAAACGGCTTGATTAATTGTTTTTAGGTTAATGTCGATTTGTGGTTTTCGTGTGAATGCAATGTCGCTAATATATCTGTCAGAGGGGCGTTTTGTTTTAGGTTCGTGTGACAACACATGGCAGTGATTTGTGTCGACCACACAAACGTGTTGCTCTATTATAGTTATTGTTATTAGCCGACGAAACATTTGTTATTGTTTTAAACGTTTCCGTACGCGTTAATGTATTAGGGCATCATTCATCGTTGTGGAATCGCGTCGATTAATAGGATATACGACATATAATTTATTCTTTCTAGGCTTCACGCTTATTTATGAACAACCAACAATGTTTTACGTTAAACTACATTATTTACAGAAACATATGAAGCATAATAAGTTACAATAGAAGTCAAGTTTCTAAAAGTACTCTAGTAACTCTCTATCGAGAATTCACCAGATTAAAAACTTGTATCTGCCTCGTAGCAATACTCTATAGTTTACCTTATTCTCTGATTAAAAAAGTAAAAGACATTACAAAGATAATACGCTCTATCTATAAATAAAGCTAGGCTCTTAAGGCTGACTCTAGGTAGAGCTAAATGACAATTTTTGAAACTTTTAATAACAATACTATACTACTTTTAATAACAATTGCATAATAAACGACGGGTGACGATGAAGTAAAGTGTTAGGTACGGTATTTTGGTAGAATTCTAATTTTGTTGGTAAAAAAATATTTTTCTGTTTAAATTGGGAAAATCAGAAGCTTACTTGCAACACTAATATGATCTCTCATTAATTACGACATACGCGGTATCATGTCATTATACATACCAGATATTATAATGAAATTGCAGTACCATCTCTATTGAATTATTTTCATACAATTTGTCTTTCGGTCTGAAGGGTATGATTGTGGTGACAAAGCATCTATGACCAACTTCGGAAAGGATGGATCGTAACTAATACTGACTGTATAAATGACCGGACTAATGTATATTAACTATTATTAGTTAACACTAACTAATGATCTTGTTGAAC
>DWLM01000061.1:0-10109 GCA_018245255.1 Azonax typhaon | reverse complement strand
TTTTGCACGTTGTACGGTGTATTTTTGTAATTGAATTAAAAAACATTACGTAGTATTTTATCGAAGAGAAGAAATTTAAATAAGGATGGCAAAGGTAAATTTTAACTGTGCGGTTAACAACCTTCCTTATTTTTCAAACACAATATAATAGAAATCAGATTTTTTTAACTTCGTTCATCGTACCACCCTGTGACGTATGGCTCATTGCACGAAGATAACATGGTATAATTATGGAGTTAATATGTTCTCACGCCAAACATAACTCCTTTTGTGTTTGAAATTCTGTGTTACAAATTATTTTAGTTAATTTACCTCATCTTAATTCATAAAGGCAATAAAAAAGTTCAAAACACTGATGTTACACAAGTATCTGTTCGAAGAAAATCTTTCTATACTAATTGTAGACAAATCAAAAATAGTAATAATGTTTTTGTAGTGATTTTATACTGCCAAGAATGGTTATAAAGTTTTCATCTTGAGGAAAATGATAGGTAATTTTATGTCATTTATATTTGCGATGTGATTAAGATGGAAAATCTTGGGTAAGTATCTTTGCTTTATTATTAACGTTTTTTTTTTAATCCGGGATTTCTGCATATTGAACGGGCAACATTGTTTTTGACATTAAATCAATACAACGGACCTGGAATTTAAAAAATGAAATGTCAAATCAGTCGTGAAATCTGCGGGAAAGCGGTGCTTACTTAATCGTTGTTAATTTAAGTTGTAATGTTTTTTAAACTCAAAAACTTATTAGTGCGAGCCGGTAACTATTACAGAAGGCTTGTAGAAAGTAACCGAAGCAGTTACTGGGTGAGCCATCTCTTAATTATTATGTAAAACATATATTTTTCGCAAAATCTTACATTACGACTTAATGATCGTAATATTTTTTAACATTTGTATGTGGCTTACCATTCTTGTCCTAAATTATTTTCCATTCATATTTTCTTTTAAGTATGTTTATGTAATTCAAATATAGGTAAGGGTTCGAAAACGGCACCCATGAATTTCGGGAATATGTTTATTTAGCTTCATAGAGATTAATATTCTTTATTAATTGGTACCATTGCCAAATTGCGAAAACGAATAGTTTTGAAGAAAATTAAAGATTAATTTTTACCAAGTAATAGGTTATAATTTGGGACGAATTCGAAATTAATGGCCACGAATTTATTAAATATGTTTTATTGCTTTATCTAGAATAATATTCTTTAATAATTGGTCATTTTCAAACCAGTAAATGACAGGAAGATCGAGGAACCCCGCTGCGCGGGGTTCCTATTATAATGGTCATGTCAACCTAACAAACCTAACCTATCCTACTTTTGCAAAAAACCAACAAAAAAATACATAAATTTAAATAAATTAATCAATTTGACAACTGTATCAATAAATAAATAATGTTATCCTCTATAACACGAATTGGAACAATTTCCAAAATTCATGGATGCAGATTCTAAACTGCACCAAGATGAAGGATAAAATCGTGAGGAAACCTTAAAAATTCTTCGTAAAAAAAGTCCTTTGACGTGAGTCTTACCTTAAAGTTATATTTGAACAACTACATATGAACAATTGAATCTTAAACTAGCAACTAATCGTAGTAACTAAAATATCGTTATTAATCAATGACGGCTGAAAAAAACTAACCGTAAATCCTCTGCAGTCTGTTTAATAATTTTTTCTAATTCTTTTTCTGTCAATTCAATCTGAAAATAAATTTGCAGAAATGAAATTAGGTAGGTATATAAAAAATGCGGTTATAAATTTCTGATGATTTTAACTTACCTTTTCAGGAAGCTCCTTAGCAACACCGCGTCGCACAAAATGCATACACGAAACTAAACTAACTGTAGGCGTATTCTCATCCATAGCTGTTTTAAATTTATTTATGTGTATTGTACGTTTTAGGTTATTTATTAGTAAAATAGTCTATGACAGCAACTGACTTGCCTGACGTTGGTCATCGCTTCAAATGTCAGTTGTCAACAATTACTGAACATATTAGAGCCTTGGAAGACTAACTTTTGATTGTGAATGTAATGCCAATTGGCTTTTATCTTGGGATAAAACGAATTCCGAAATGCAAAAAAAAATGGATGAGATGTGTGATGACGAATCACGAACACTAGTACTAGTACCTCTATTTATTTTTAAGGGTAACTTTAATGTCGAAATGTCAGTGCCAAATTGATTGATTGCATTTTATAATTTTTAATAAAACAATTACGTACCTATAGTATTTCGTATAATAATTTATGATTTTCAATAAATTAAGTAACAATTTGATACTTGTGGCACGTTATGAGTACAAACAATCAAATAATTTCATTTCTGTCTCCCTAAAATGTGGAAACAAGGCTATCAGCCGATTATTCTAAGACCGGCTTTCAAAGTTGTCGAAGTATTTTTTTTGTGTTTATGTTTAATTAGATAAATAAAAAAGTGTTGTAAATTGTGATTAAAATATTTAAATAGCTAAATTAATAAATGAACGACAACTTCACTTTCGTGGACGATAATAGTTAGTAAAAAAGTGTTTGCGATGGATGTATGTGACGAAACTGCAGAAAATTCTTTATTTCGCGACAAAAAAGGAAAATTCATATCCCGAAAACGTAAAAGAAGCCAGGATAGCTTTTTAACTAGTATCGCTCAAAGAAAGCGAGATAATAGTGCGAATTTTACATTTAGTGGAAGACAAATCGTCTTAACAAATTCTCAATAATTTGGGCCCTACGTTTTATGAGATATAGTTCGGATAATGTGATAATTAATTCATATAATGGAAAAATATAATGCAGTGAATTCATATAGTGCAAAAATACGACTATTAAACATCCAAATAAATTATTTATACATGTTCCTAAATGTATAAAACATTGAAAACAATGGTTAAACTTAACTCTACGAAATAAAGCTTTAACATCTGATAATTCTACGATGTTTTCGTGTGAGAACCATTTTGATGTAAGTGGTTTTATTATTGTTTATGGTAAAGTTTTAATATATACTTTTTTGTAAAGTACTTGAACATTTTAAGGTAAGTGCATAAAATTCACGTCTGATAATAATGTCATTATACACTTATGGAATGTAGATCTTACATATTATTTATTCATGTTAGAGAAGTCTACAGAGACGATATCGCCCCAGGTGAATCATAGTATTCTACCACCTAGCCATGTCCAAGCTGCATTAAAATTTTTGTTCATTTGGAAGTTATTTTTAACATAAAATTGTGTATTTTAGACATTTTGTGTAATGTATTTATTACATGCACAAAACCTATGTATTTATATTAAGTAATGTTTGTTCTATGTTAATATTTATTCTTAATATATTAAAATGAAATAAGGTAACTAGTAGATATTCATAATACATGATAGAATTCTTCCAGATGTAACAGAACCTAAGATGAACACTAAAAATTGTCATAATAGCTATCGACGAAAGAAAGTAATAAAGGTTGTAAAAGACCAGCATCATATAGACACAGAGGTGCCAGTGAAAAACGCAATGCCATCTAATAAACGACCACAAACTGGAAGGAAACGAAAGAGAAGAATTAATAAAATTGTGAAGGCAAGTATTATCAATGATCTAGTGGAAGCTACATCAAAGTGAAACATCTCGTCTGCTTGTGAGTGGTGAACGCTTCATAGGTGTGGTAAATGACTACAGAAAAATAAGCCTAACAAGATCACAGAAAGCTAAGAAATAAACGGATATTTTCTTTACAACATAAACTAAAACTTATAACATTTTACAATACAAGTTTGCATAAAAGTAGAAACTTATAAAACAAAAAGAATAGATTATCGCAAATTGCAATATATTTCATAGACAGTGAGTTAGAAAATTTTAAGGGGTGGAGTCATTTTTTACTGTCAATGGGAATGGGAGATAAAATAAGTTCACAAACTATGCTCTGATATATTCATAATCGGAATATTTACATTTCTGTGAAAAGTATATTTTTTATAAGAGTTCTTCGAGAGAGTCGGTTTAGCCTAATGTTACTTTTGTTTCAGTTAGAAAATAGTGTGGATAATCTTGAGGTGTGTAAGTTCGAAGAAGGAATCCGAAGAGAGGAACCCCACTCTCCAACATCTAAATTGAATTCTCAAGAAATGTCAGGTCCACAGCCAGTTTCTTCTAAAAGACTGAAATTATTGCAAGAACCAGTAAATGTTAATGTATCTGAACATATTATACCAGATGTGTTGCCACCGAAAACTGAGCATACAGGTAATTTTTCAAGCCTTGTCTCTTCTACTATATACACCAATATTCTCATGATCAGTTCTTCATTTTAAGCGGAGACCCTCCACTATCTACCCTCTACTCTGATGTCTCAAAACACCTATTAAAGCTTGCTAACTTTTTTCAGGTTTAAGTAATCAATGGCAAATGATATTTTAAGTTTCCATCCCACTTGTTTGTTCCACCTCATTTTTTTGTTACTATGTCTTTTGTTATAGATATACTTTATATTCTCTTTAAAGTGGACTAGCTGCATTTTTACCTATAATTTAATAAAAGGAAAATACAAAATTGCCTCCATTGAAACCAGTGTTGTTTTTTAATGATGTGCATACCTGTAAAATGGCCATTTATTTAAACCTTAAGAAAATTGTTAGGTACTTATTTCACATAATGCCCAAAGCATTTTTTTAGAAATAGAATAGACAAGAGCTACGCGAAAATATAGGGGCACTGGTTGTAGAACAGTGTGGCATTTATTGTATGAAAAATATGTTGTGTTTTTTAAACTGTGTCCATACAATTATTCTCAAGTCTATGTGAGCAAAGTCTCTTAAATATATACTTATCCCTTAAATATATACAATATAGTTTTAATTGTTTATTATTCTTGAAATTTTTTTGTAGTTTTTGATATCAGGCTTATATAGATATTTTCGAATAATATCGACCTGGTTTGTAAGAAAATGTTAATACATTTATATAATTATAACGCTAGATAAATCTTGGCGGAATACTGTCGTGTGATTAACTCGTTAGTAGTATAAGTCACAATATTATAAATTATTTTTTGAATAGCAAGCGGATTGTAAGCTTTTAAAAGAATAATAATATATATTTGATATATTTGACATCAGGGAAAACAATAATACTGGCAACAAAAGTCCTACAATGTCATCTGACAGTAGGGGTGTAGTGAAAACATCGATAAATATCAAAATTCACAAATTGTAAGGATTAAAATATTGATAGTTTGATATATTGAAATTCTTTTATTATTTCATGTAAAATTGATAGTTATTTAGTAAACGTGGGACAATGAATGCTACCGATTAATAATAGAAACTAGACGATTCGTAATAGAAACTAAAAAACAATCATTAGCTGTCAATATTGTTTGGCCTTCTTATCAAACCAGTAGTCGCCTGACTTTAACATTAAAAGTACTTTGTTTTGTCGGTCACTCATTGTGGTACTTCTTAGTCCTGTAATATCAGTTTGCAGCAAAAGTTCCTCATTCGAACAATTGAGTTTACATTGAAAAAACAAAATTGGTATTGATTTTCGTTGAAAATATAAGACGAATCTAATACTAAAGTTGATACTCTAAAAATATCGATTCATCGGTATATTGAGCTTTAAATATTAAAGTACATACTACACACTCATAGCGCCGCAGTAGTGGCAGGGACAATACACAACGACAAGAAAACAGAAATAGTCATATCGATAATATGTGTGGAGTATTTCATGACAATATATCGATATTTTGATATAATTTTGAGACATACCTATGTGACAGTTCAGTTCTTAATAGTGATAACCAGCAAATGCGTGAACGTCAAAAAAATATCGTCTAAAATTTGGCAATTCATTTAGCTGTAGCTATATTAATTCGTCAGTTTCCAGTTTATAATTGTTATAATAATATATATGAAATTTGATTTTTTCAAATAGTGTATTGCGATAATGTTTTAATTTATGTTTATTCACTGTTGGTAAAAATAAAACTGAATCCATAGACAAAATTTATCCTGTGTCTAGTGTCAATCTTATGAGAATTTGTTCTATACGGCTGATTTTTACCTTCTAATAATTATTTTCACAAAAACGTAAAAGGTGATATATAAGGTGTTTATTTTAGTAGTTTTTCAAAATATATTCCACAATAACGATATGTAATAATATAATCGGTATACGTAGTTCGCGTTATGATAATAATGCAATTTTTATACTCAGTCGAGAGGCATACTTTTATAGATATTGCGTTATAATATATCTTCTAGAAAAAAGAAATGAAATAGATTTTAAAATAAAAAACAAATCGTATATTAGTGGCTTCAGTTAAATTGCATTATTTATATAGACTGTTTGTCTATGCTCTGTGTCTTTCGAAATGTCGTATGTCGATTTGCAAGCTAGTTGGTTATTGTCATTAATGTTTTTATTTTGGACGTTTTTAATTATAATGCACGTTAATTATGTACAAAATATTGTCAATTAGGAACAATGAGCGGAGAAGCTACAGAAATAGAATCAGTGAAGGAAGAAATGACTCTGGAATGTCGTACTTGTCTTCAACCACTTGGCTCTGATAACGACCTGTATTATATTTTTGAATCCTGGGTCCCTCCTTGGGAAGGGCTTGATGATACTATAGCCGAGGCTCTGGAGAGAGTGGCTCAAGTGGAGGTAAATATTAACGTTTATATATAATGGAATCTGATATTGTTCCGATGAGTAAATGCCATCGTTGAAGCTGGCCGTTATGCTACGTGTTAAACGGCGTTTTTTGTGCAGTTTTGTGACAGGCAAGGTTTGAAAAGCAGTTACGTATAGAAAATGTCTGCAATCAGCGATAAAAAACATGTAAAAGTGAAAGAAAAAGTTACTTAAATTTGATGCACTTGGTTTGGTGTTAAATTGTTTATCCTTAGGCAATAGATAGGTTTTATTTTACAAATATTGTTTAGATTAAACTATCAATTGCAAACAGAGTGCTTAACCTTTTAAACATTATGATGGTAGATACACATTATTTATTTATTAAAAATAAACTAAATTTTTTTTAGATTTCGGATATGGACCCACATTCAAAAGTGATCTGTGAAGTTTGCTGTCGAAAGTTGCACAGTGCATGCTTATTTGCAAACCTTGCACAACACAGTGATGATATCCTCCGACAGCAGTATTCAACTGGAAAGGAAAAAGATAATACATTAGGCACATTCATAGACTATGACTGGCCGAAGCCGATACAGATAGACAAAATTGTCCCGTTGGATGATCAAATGGAGTGTACAGTGAAACAGGAAGTGTTAACTGATGATGAATATGGCAATGAGGACATGCAGAATGGCATAACAGACATTAAAATAGAGCCAGAGCTAATACAGCAGCCTCTGTTACAAATTATGAATGGTATGTTGATTATTGCGATGTTTTTTGAAAGTAAAACTTCTTTAAGCATGGTTGACTTAGGGACTAAGCTGGTGAATGCATGACGAGAGAGTTACGAAAAGTGTGAGAGGGCGAGGCGTACGGAAGTTGAGAGGGAGATATATGTTAGTGAAGATAGAAAGAGAGAGAGTTACATTTCATATATTACTGTAGGGGCAAGAGAGAGAGGTGCACATTTTCTTTCCCTCATCCTGTCATAGCCAGTGCATGAAATATAGTTGTTCATGTAGTAGTTTGTTTGCGGTGATTTCTTGATTATTTCGTAATTTCATTTCGTTTTTGATCAATTTTATAAATTAATATTTTGTTATGAATAATAACAATTTATGGCAGCAAATGACACAGACTCTGAATATGAAAACGGTGCTCCAGGACCATCAACTAAGAAGAAATTATTTACGGAAAATGTGCATGAAAAGTGTGTGACAACATATTCAAGGCAAGATTTTAAACTTATCGAGAACCAATCGACTAATAATGAATCACGAAGGTGAGTGTGTATCTTGTACTATGTAGTTGCTGGTGTCGTAGAGTTATATCCAGCGTTTCTTTTCCTTGTCTTTTTTCTCTCCTTACAAATACGCGGCATCTACTCTTGACAGTGGGGCGCGTTTGATTCTCTGTCCTTTTCTTCTCTTCCTCTCTCTCTTTCTTTCTCTTTTTTCTTTCCATGTATCGGCCTCGCGTTTCTACAATGTACTTCAGCAAATTTGTAAAATAGGATAACATAAATTTAAATAAAATACTTATTAATTGTAGAGGTACACTATTACAAATAATTGGTGACATCGTAGTTGAACATGACAATACTCAAATGGAAGTTGACGATGAAAATCCCAGTATAGGTCATGTACAGAAATCGAGACAATTAATGTTAATTTAATTTAATTTATTTATTGGATCACCAACATAAGATACAGCAATTTACAGAAGGTACATTATTGAGATCTGATTGATAACTGTTCTTACAATGATAGGTAACCACATCCTGCTTAGAAAAATATATGCCTTCAAAACAAAAACAATTTACGTCCAAATTAAATTACGCTGTAGGTACACCACACTTTTTGAGCTTGGCTAAGTATGCATAGACACTATCGTGGTGGATGTCAAGATCTATTGATTGTCTTCGAAAGTGTATTGTACGAACGCGGAACGCGGACCATCGGTGAGTAATGTAAAATCAGAGTTCACTAAATAAGTGTAGTGTGGCCAAGGATTAATATAATTATTGTCATTATATTAATACGTGAAGCGAAAACTTCGTACCCCTTTTTACGAAAATCACGCGGACTTAGGAGTATGAAAGTTCGCAGTTATAGTTTATATAGACAAGGACTTCAGAATGCTAATATTTTTTTTCAAAGAATGCATAAAAAATACAATAAATCAATCAATAAAAAAGACACACACATACTAATTTGTTTTTAGCATTATCTGTCAATCGTCTTACTGAATGTCAAAGTTGTTATTGTCATATGTCACAGTCATTGTCGAAATTATATACGTCAAGTTCAATAGACGACAACATTTTTGTTTTATTCACTTGGTTGTTTATTGCGATAAAAAGGTATTGTTGATTTTAATCGACATTTTTTTTATATGTTATCTATTCAAAGTTATATTTAAGTTGTTTGACAAGGACTATCCTTGTGAAACAACTTATATAACATTCAAATTAACTATTTAAATAGTCGTTTGACAATAGAACTTTAAAACTAGAACTGTTAAAATACTGTAAAAATAGAACTATTAAAATAGTCTTTGACAATAGAACTTTAAAACTAGAACTATTAAAATACTGTAAAAATAGAACTATTAAAATTGACAATAGAACCTTAGTAATGTTCGAATTTAAAATTTCAATTAATTACGGTCGAATTTCGACTGCTCAGCGACCTCTAGTTATTATAATGGTAATATGCGCACCCGGGGCGGAGCACAGCCTTGCACACAGCGCATCGGAAACAAGCGCGGTGCAGATGCAGCCCGTCCGCGGTCACCCCCTCCGCCGCGAACACGCGCGTGCCGCACGCAGCGCACTGCATACCCGTCGTTGCCGGACCACGCCAACTCTTTTTAAACTGACCGACATTTTAGATAACTGTACTCGGAAGTTTTGCCGCGCAAATCGAAAAATGGCATGTTTATTTTATGTTATTTTCTGAAACTTTACAGCAATGGTGGCGTACCAACCCTGAACGGTGTTTATAAGTGCACGAGTGCAGGCATTACTGCAGTTAAATAAATGATAGATACGTAGAGCGATTGTATTATCTAAACACTTTGCTACTATCATTAAACCAAAGTATTTAAAATAACTGAAATGAATTCAATAGAGAACTTTAGTCAAAGCTCTGCATTGTATAAAATTCAACAGATACTTAAAAAAGCACGAAAAAAACGCATTATTTTGGGAGATTTTTTTTACATTACTGCTTATCACTAAATCTTTGTTTGGTATAAATTAGTTTTCTATGACCATATATACATCATAGGATTAAGATTACAATGATCTTAATGTAGAACTTACTTCTTCTTTTGGCACAGTTTTAGCAGGTTCTTCCTTTTTGACGAACTTTGTCGCTAAATCGGCAACCTGTGAAAACCAGTCAATGTGCGTTTGTGAACTAAAAATCTATCCAAAACATCATATCTAT
>DWLM01000060.1:0-10143 GCA_018245255.1 Azonax typhaon | reverse complement strand
TCTGAAGAATCAATAAAACGAAATATCTTCTTTCTTGATTGTCGTTTTTCCGCCAACATCACACTTGCTTAGTTCCGAATCTGTTGGCTTCTCTCTGAGATATGTCTTCACGAATTCAATTTAAATCGTCCAAAAGTCGAACCAAGTTGACATAAGTTTTAAACGCAATGAATAGTTTCTCAGAATTAGTAATACATATAGCTTTGCATCAAGTGCGTACCTAACGTTGTATAAGCTGTATCAATGAAATGGGTCTCCCCTGTGTAATGTAAGCAAGACTGCTGCTCTTGATAATAGACCCCCCATTTTGATACCCATCCGCCAATTTTTTGACATAGGGCTCGTCTAGGACAAACTACGCCAGCTCTTTGCCCTATAAATTTATTATCTAACGGGACGTGTATATTTTTCTTATTCCTTAAAGCAAACCATGATTCGCGAACGAACCGAATGAAATTTTTTATGCAATCATCAGTGTAATATGTACAACATACAGGACTGATAATAAAATTCATAATATTTTGTTCATAATATCTCCTATGTTACGATATTACTGTTTTGATGGACATATCAGAAGCGGCTGCCATTTTCACAGTGTCTACATATACATACAACAATGTAGTTTTTTGGTTTATTCAATATCTTTATATTGCTGCTGTGCTTTATATTGGTGCTGTGTAAATGAACCGCACCTTTTTTGTATTATATTATATTTTGTTTTCTTCTCTATTCTTGTGGTGTGCAATAAACAGTTTTGTATCATATGCCTTCATGTAAAATCGCGGAATAAGCTCGATATAAACAACACTTTATATCGAATATTAAAACATTTTTTCAAGTGATAGACCGCTATTTGATCTATGCATTTATTTCTATCAACGCATAGGTAATGCGCATATTAAATTATCGGTTGGGATTCGGGGAACATAAATAAATGTGCTATGTAGTTTTTTGTATTTTGTCTAGAAAGTTATAGTCTAGAAGAAAATAATACGCGGAATTCATGTTATATAGGCTAGACATTCAACGCCGGTCACTTGAATGATAGTTAAAATTCAAGTATGAAATATAATTTGCTTCATATTTGTCATGATATAGTGCTGCATATTCACCCGCGTAAAATTCTACATTTTAATATTCTGTCTCCCTCATATAATATTTGATCACCCCTTCCTCCGTTTGAATTTAGAAAAAAAAAGTTGAATATGTTCAACCTGTGGCTGCCAACTACGACCACATTAAATTTCATCGAAATCGGAAAAGCTATTTGGCTGTGATAAAGCTACAGAGAGATGTACAATATCAGTAGGGATTTCCAGATATTTGGCACCGCGTTTCGTATTAAACATAGCATATTGCACTTGTTATTGCTCATGAACACTGCACTTAAGTATTATTACACCGCTGGTGTATTGAGGACAAGTGTTAATTTGATTAGTCGATGATTCAGACAAAGAACATTGTTATTATAATCTTTTGTAGCTTATATTATAATATTTTCTCTTCATATTTTTTTGACTGAAGTAATAACACATCGATGTGAAATATTTTATTAACAGTTGCTAGTAGGTAGTTACAACGCAATTTTAAAGATATAGGATATTAATTATTGCAAACATGTTGGTTATAATATTTTTTCAGTTTTATAAACAGTTTGCTAAGCAATATCACAATTATACCTTTTTCAAATTTCTTTACGTAAAAGTTTTCTTATTTAGAAATATGATTATAGTTAATTGTTTAATCAGTTAACTCATAGATATGAACGGACTTTTGCTTGTATTTATAAAGGTTTTGTAGAAAATTTTGAATAGTTTTACTCGTATACCAATCGGCATAGATTATACTTCACCATCTTGAAAGTATGTAAAACTTAGTTTTGAAGTCTAAATCGATTAGGTCTTTATTTCGTTAGCGACATATCTTTGTTTAAGCGTTTTTCAGGTTCAACAAAATATTAATGGTTCACAAACAAAATGAACGGTAACGCACAAATTTCCACATTTTTGTACTGAAATAACAATTATCGCAAATACACGCAAAACAAAATAAAACAAAACAAATGCGTAAACTTCAAATACAAAAGCCAAGCCAAAACCCAAGAAGATGTAAGTGAAGGGCGATGATGCATTTTAGTGGTTAGTAGTGCAGAGTTCACACAAGTCATACCCATTGCTCGTGCCCTATAACAATTATAATGTGCATAGCATTCCTTCTTCGAACAAGCTTAATATAGTTTATATTAAGTCATAGTCAGTTATATGGTAAATATTTAATTGCAGAATTGTTAAGAACATAATTTGCTTTGGCAATTAACGAAGCGACGCAATTCAAAACAAAATAATTTATCGGCTAATCAGATTGATACACTGAGTTGCGCGAATGTCGGGCGGTGCGGCTGGGAGCAATCGATATTTGGTATATTCGAAGCTATACGCTGTCATAAAATACATAGTTCTGCTTGATTTCACGGCTCATAGTGATGTCTTTGTTATCGCCGCGCCCTATTCAAACCTAACTACATACGATGTCTCGTTGTGCTGTTTTTTTTTTCTTAAAACATTTAAACTGAAAAATTGTTGAGTAATACAAGATGTAATGAAATCGCGCTACATATTGATATAGCTATGTATATAGACTTAGCAAATTAAATATATCTATCGACATCTTTAACCAATCGATGTTATAGTTATTTTGTTAATTTGTTAATTCGCTTGATTCATACGAATTTAAAAATATACTTAATGGACATTATAATGTTGCTTTCTATTGTCCGCTAAGCGCAAAGATGCTTCCTGCTATGCAGTTTATGCGTGCCTTACTTCGCTCACTCAATTGGACGTGAAGTATGCTTAAATATAACGATTATTAAATTATGAATGAGCTAGGGTGATGTTAGTCATTTTTCGAAAGATTAGTAAGGTTAGTTCAAAGTTTGTATTAGGTAATGACATACCCTTTAAAGCCTGCAAATATTCATAGATGTGTGGCGCCGCGTAGTCAGACGGCATTTTGCCTTTACTATTCTTCACAAATGGATCAGCGCCATGTTCGACAAGGAATTGCACCATCTTGAGGTTACCAGATGTGGTCGCGTCGTGAAGTGGCGTGTCGTCATCTAGACCTTTGGCGTTTACATTCGCCCCACCATTCACGAGCACAACCACAACTTGAAACCAACCATAGCTGCAAGCTTCATGGAGCGCGGTCCAACCTAAAATTCAGTTAAAGGACATATTTTAATCCATATTATGTAAAGGTTTTTTAGTAAACCATCACCAGATTATACACTTACAGCTTCTGCTCGGACCGAGGTGAGACATAACTATAGATGGACAAAAACGAAACGTCACAGCCGACTCCTAACACATCCTTGCTCCAGCAACGATGTGTTAGGAATGAGTTATTCTCTATATGCAATTTTGGAGGGTGCTCGCATACATACAGGCATGATAATCATGCTATTGTCGGTCATTGTTAAATTGAAAGCACTGACAAATTGAATAAAGCCCTCAATTGGTACAATAACAATTGCAATCTTGCAATTCATGATACAAGTGGGGCGAGATCATTTTCCAATTAATCTTGTCAATCTTAAGTATCGCATCGCACAATAGGTGTCTGCTGTTATCCTACATATTACTCGCTAGCATGACCAATAACAGACATGAGAAGTAGTTGATGTTAAATATATTTTGTATAGATCAGTCATATGGACTAATTGATAATTTCTATGCAGCTTAGCGACGTCTTAAAGCATGACAGGGCCCTTAATTTAGGACTAATTGGAAAGTAAACAAATTTTAACTGCGGTATGATTATTAAGAAAATAATAAGTAAAAACAAACCTAACTAAAAATAAGCTCTTTTGTATATTGTAACTGTAATATAGTTACAAAATAAAAAGAGCTTATTTTTAGTTAGGTTTGATTTTAACTTTTTATCTGCTCTTCAGGGCCCCGTGAATTTTGGAGTCTTGGGTAACGAAGACGTGTATCCATATGGTAAAGACGGCACTGACTGTAGGTATATATTAATATCAACGTAACATTTTAGAACCTAGATTAAGTCTCACAGCATTACTCTATAAACTGCACAGATCTATTTTCTCATGAGGTCGTCTTAAAGACATCATAATTCTTAATTATCCTGGTATAAATATTGTACAAAAAATATTAATCTAAACGGAGCGTCATTTAGTCTACTCCACAACCAACCGTGAAATGTCAGAGACCTACAAGGCAACTTCGCTGACACTGGCACAAACGTGAATGAATTCAAAGCGAATGTTTTCGATATTTTATTATGGGTATTTTTCTTGATGTACTTACATATTTTGAGCTGTTGCAATCCACTATTACAAGCGAAAAACAGTCCATTATTTTATTCGTATGGTATTATTTTGACCTGTATGTAATTGTGATAAAAAAGTATTTTGTCTATTTATCAGATCTTCAAGGTACTTACATGGAAGGCCACGACTCGATTCTATCTGGAGCTTTAATTTAAATGCTGTTTTAAATTTTTCATTTCGTAAATGTCAATTAATTGGACTGACGGACAATAACAAAGACATCATAAATCTGGTTCAAGTAGATACATTTGAGAATAGATAAAACAAAGTACATATGCTTAACTTGTTCAATATTTTCTATTATCCACGGAATGCTGAGTGGCAAGACTACGACTCCCTTAAAGAGCACGATTTCATTTGCCAGATAGTATTCAAGATTAATTTAGTCGTTACAATTATTAAGTACAATTTTACAATTCAACGTTGTTTCTTATAATATTACAACCCTCACTTCATTCCCATAGATATTGAATTTTGATAAAAAAAACTGTACCCTATATTCTAATTTATCATTCCCTTAAATCATCTTTTTTTGTTATATAAAGGTATGACTATTCTTATGCCTATGTACTCCTATATCTAGGCACGAGAAACATGAACCTACAAAGCCTGATTTTATCTGGTATGTTTAGTGAGAATGTTAACGGGAAACAGTTTAACTATTTTACGAAGGAGTAAGATTAAGTATATGTAACATTCAATAATAAAGAAATAGATTTTTTTATTTAACAAGCGTAAAATTAGTAAGCTATCGAAAAACACATTGATAATACTTAACAATCAAATAGGTACTGTTCTGAATATCCATTAGTAAAATTTTATTTAGTAGCTGGATATTATAGACAAAACACTGTAAATCAGGCAAAAATATTAATTACAACCGGATTTTAAGTAAGATACACAATAACTGATGAGCATAGGCTTATTTGCAAATGCATATATGCAAATTCGCAAAACACATACAGTCCAGCTTCACAGATAGGTAAAGAAGTTTCTAAACATAAGATTACAGATATTTTGCAATACAAAATTGTGCTGAAGTTACTTATATATTAGGGTCTTCGGATTTTTTTAATTAGTGTTAGTTCTTTAACGAGAATCAAATGAAACTCTAATACCAGTTCTTTGTTTTACACAACATAACATTGTACTTTCAGTTAAAATCTACCAGTAAACACTAGTCTAGGCCTTGTTTGTAACAGAAGCAACTAAAGAATCTATATAGTGTTGTTAGAATAAAAATTTCAATGTTTTTTATATACCACAGGTGGTATTTTATATAAAAATATAATTTATAAACATATTAAAATAAATTTTGTTCGAATACCGGTACATTAAAAAAATGTCTCAATTGTAATTTTTATATTGTTTACGTAAGTTTATGATTGTAGATATTACCTATTAATTTTCAGCTTATGTTTAGCTGAACTGTGTACATAACTTGTTTATACAATATACAACATGCCCCATAAGACAACTCCTTTCTGCTTCGTCTTACTAACTTCAATGGTTCCTAGTTAATTCATTCTGTTGATTGCTACTATGTAAATAGAAGTAGTTTTTACTATATAAGGGTAAATAAAAGTACAATTAGGGTAGCTTACAAACAGCTCAATGAACTTTTGCAAACCATGATTTCCTGGAGCACTGCTTAGCAGTTCTATAATTGTACACAACATGCAATGGTAAAACTCATTAAATTTTTATAGTTCCATAATACTTTTGTCTTATTTCACTGTACTTTTTATTACTTATTTTTCCACTTGATATAGTTATTAGTGCGAAATATTTAATGATGAATTGTGTTTTTGAAATATTTATAAATAAAAAAAAAACATCAGAGAAATAAAGAATATATATATTCTGTAATTATCATACGATATTGCTTGTTTTTCACACAGGAGTTTGTAAAAGATTTTATATGTTTGTGGAGGGACAACCATGACCACAGGAGATGGGTGGGTGGCAGGGGTGCAACCTATTGACAGCTTTTGCCTGGACTTGTCACCATGTTAACTTATGTCACTCCCTGTAACCCGAAAAGTTTCAACTTACACCACCACACTGCTTAAGTGTTCATTGTTGGATATACGAATTAGTTTTATTTAACTATAATAATGAAAAGACTGCTTATCATGCCATGTAAGTAGTAAGAGACATGGCATGTGCAAACTTGCCAATAGTTGTCACCTATTCAAGTTGTCCGCTCCCAGCGTTTGCTTAACTTTACTTATCAATCTGCAACCACGTTACGGTTACAAAAAATTCAAGATATTTAATAATAATACATATTAGATATTTCACTTTTACATTGAGATTAATTTAGAGATTAGAAAGTGAGTAGATAGTGTGTTAATACAATTCTTTAAAAAACCAAAATAGGATTATATTTGGAATTAGAATTAAATGATGTGTATGAGTTTTACATAACACAGTAGCACACTACTATGCAAGCCATCTGATGATAAATGATCAATTTATAACTAATGCTTCACATATCAACTGTACAGAAATACTATATCGGAAACTGTAAAACTCATTACTGTTTTATATAAATGCAGCCGACAAAGTCAACCATCGAGTGAGGGTTCCGTAACCTGTGGAAATTGTACATAACTCTATATCGAGATTCACTTATATTACCATTAACACCCTGTTTTTAAATGTATTGAGTAGGGCAATTCGCTACTTGTATTCGGCGGGTACACACAAAGACATGCGGCACCGAGTAATAGCAAAATCGATTGAGAAGATTACAAGCTGTAGTAATCATTATGCATCGTAAGGCTTGCATGAGTATTTTGCTAGCTGCTATTTATAATAAAATAAATAAGTAACACATATGAACATGAGAAATTCTAATAATAGGATTAGTAAGTGAAATAAAAATATTCCTGTCGATGTACAGCTTTAATGAATAAAGCCTTTATATATCATACATGTAACCATTCTCGACAACCACTCCTATCAAGGGTTCTACGGAACATGGCCGGATGGAGTGGCATCTGATTAAATGAGGCATGTGACCAGCAGTTGACCACTAAAGACTGATGGATGGAAAATATACTGAGACAGGTATATGAATCTCCTAAATTAAAATATGAATCTCGAAACAGCTTGTAATCAATTATATTATTTAAAATCCCATTTCAGTGAGCATATAATACATAGATCGCATTCATGTGAAGATTTGTTAGTATACATATTTTTTGACACATTGAAGTAGCGAGGCTGGCTGTCCGCTACAGAAAAAAAGGGACATGACAATTTTTATATAATAAAATTAATCTTTTTCATTCAACGTAAGATGCCATCACATACTTCATGTATAAGCTAATCGGAAAAGCAGTGCTAGCTAGTGAATCAAAAGATTATTGTGAAGTTTTAATTAAAATTGGAGCACAGGTAAGTACGTTGAATACTCACTGCACCAATATCCATATAGAAAATTACAATATTAAATTTACTTTATTACTTCCTTATACAGAAAACTTTGTGCGAGGCTTAAATTCCTTAGCATACTAGGCTATGTTACAAGACAGACGCACCGTTAATTAATTTGGCTTCAATCCGTCATCTCTGTGGGACAGACAGCCTAGCTGATATTATCAAATTTATGTATGAGATCTTACCAGCAAAGTCAGGAACATCAGGATCTTGACCTTGGTCAATAATCTTTTGAACCGTTTCATGGTCTCCCTTAATGGAAGCTACATGAAGAGGGGTTTCACCGCGTTCATTCCGTTGTTGTCTGGTCTTCTTTCGCTCTTCCCCCGGATTGGAAGAGGCTATACATTAAAATGGCGGGAAGTTTTACCAGGATTTTTTACTTCTTTCATAGTACTTGGAGAAATAACTAACCTGGAGGGACCTCCTGGGATGACAGCTGCATGACTAATGCCAATTGTTGCCGCTCTGACATAGGCACAACAACTTGAGATCGTGGCGAGCCGTCAGCCCCTCGCCCGGAGCCCCGCAGACGCGGCGTATAAGGCATTCTACGACCATAACCACCCACCTGTATACCGTACCCTTTTTTTAATATAATCGTATCCGATTGCAAGGAATATGGTACATTCAAAACTAATAACGCAGTTATATCTAATATCACAATATGTATGTACTATTCATTTGCTACCTACCGTGACAAGATCACAGAGGGCGAGAAGTATTAAACAAATAAAAAATAAAGCACAGGTAACTTTATCCTTTGAACTAAAAAGAGACTGAATTGAATTTAACACAAAACATTTTCTATTTCCTGATTATTGTAATGCTTTAAAGAAACATCGCGACACTCGCAACGAACAACGAAAATACAATAAGTCGTTCGACATTTCTGAACTCTTTTAATAAGGTAACTTATCACGATTTGGATTCGAGCGTATTGACATAAACGATCGATAACAGAAGTTTCGGTTAAGCACTATCAATTTTATCGAATATCGTACTCGATAAAACTGTTGAATGTATTTAATTGTATAAATATTGAGAATAATGCCCGAAGCGAAAAAGGTCAAATGTATTGTTGTAAATGCTACAAATGCAAATAGTTACTACAAGAGCCCCCAATTTAAAGAATCAATATTGCGGTCATGTTACGGAAACAAGTTATAGAATATAGATTTAAATATTAGCTTATGAAAATTGCAATACCCGAATGTATGTTTTCAAAATAATGATCTATTATGTTTTAGTTTTGCATTACTGAAAATATTTTGTTTGCGTATGGTGGTGGCTATTTAGAGACCGCGTATTACTCATTGAAAAGTCTGTAACGAAACTGTTTAAGTTTCGTCGTGTAAAAATAATACGTTTCGTAGTATAAAAAGTATTTCACGACAGAAGGCGTCGCGACACAACCCACCACAATAACGTGTCTCTAATTTTATCTTCTAAAGATGTATATGAAACCGATACGATTCTGGCGCGATACAATACAACACGATACAATAGTTTGTTTATACCTTTACGTTTAGAATTAAAAAATATATATTTTTCAATATTGTGTACTTGGAAATAATAAAGTTTGTATATTTAATTGTTGTGACATACAGGAATTCTAAGCCTTTCAATACCGTTATTGCTTATTGATCATTTTAAACGTAAACGGTACTGATTTATTCAATATTTTCTTTAAAGTTTACAGCAACATAATTCTGAAAAACATTTAATATTACGTATCCGTACAGTACCAGACTCTTTTTCCTGAAAACCACCAAAAACGATGCGTTTGTCATTTGTCGACTTTCCTGTCATTCATTTGTCAAACAATGACGATTTCCGATTTAAAGATCTCGCGCATCGCTCTGATTATTTTCGACTGATGTAACATCAGTTATTTTGTTTTGTGTGTTACATTCTTGCAAGTGTACCATGTGGCGACCGTCGTTTACCATATTACGGAAGGTAGTGTTACCGACTTTCAGCGACGGTTTAAATTTCTCAAAACTTCTATATTCAACTAAAAGCCGATTACCGAGATCGACTGCAAAACTAACCCTAGTGAGTGCTAGTGTCGGCATACTTATAGGAGCAGGTTATGGAGGTTACACGCATTACAAGATAAATATGAAAAAGTCGAATGCCTCGGAGCCCGAAGAGTACGCCTTTCTGAAGATAGCTCCGGTGTATCAACCCCATTACAAAGTAAGAAACAAATTATTAAAAAAAAAAAAATTTGAATTTATCGAATAGGTGGATCCATCCAGGATATCAATTATTGAAATGTTATATGTATCGCAAATGCAAATTAATATAAATGAAACATAACAATCAAAGGAGATGGA
>DWLM01000059.1:0-10181 GCA_018245255.1 Azonax typhaon | reverse complement strand
TAATTTAATTTTCGGGAACCTATTAGTCAACCGTGATGAATACATATCGTTTTTGATACACATTCTTTTACTGCAACCTTTTTTTCTTCCATTATTTGGCACGTTTAAAAGAAAAAAACATATAGGAGTTTATACGAGTATCTCCCTCAAATACAAGATCTATGGAGCATAATCTACTTACTACGCTTCTTTAAAGAGAATTGGCGGATGTACATTCTTTACGTAGCTCTAAATTACTAGTCATATAACATTTTAGATTAGGACTTCGAGTAGCTAATACTAATAAAATAAAACTCACCTAAATCATAAAACAATTTATTAGCCGGCAAAAATCTAATGGAAATGAAATAATAATTACCTACGACGAGGAAATTTCCAGTAAATATATGCGGTATCTACAGACTACAAATAATTACTGCTCGTGAATTTAATGACAGAATAGCATGTGTTTTGTTCAGAACAAGTATACGAACGTAGAATACTGCTACAAACGAACGAAGTATGTATCTGTAGTAATTTACGGTTAATCCAACTTCTTTAAGCAACGTGGTATACTTTAACGTATCGATTTCAGTGAAATGTTTTTCAAATAATACAGATAAATATGAAAAAATGCATTTAATGCTACAATTCCTTGTCTAGCCAAGTCAGTACTGAACGTATAAGTAGATAAGTAATGAAATTATCAACCTAACACATTATAGCAGTAAGTTGAATAGGCTGCCAAATTCGGAATTCAAATACAATTAAAAATATACTGTTTTAAGTGGAAAGGAAGATGTACAAAGATTTTTTTTAATTTGGTAGTTTTCGGTGCACTGATACAGATTAAAAGTTTCATCAGAAGTGGTCGTATGATTAGAGTTGTGTAGTCGTGAATATTATTAATCTTCTAAAATAGTTTCCTAAACGTCCATGATATTTGTGTATTGAAATGCAAATCTTCGGTGTCTAATCTGTTATAATGATGACAGATGGGAGATTAATGTTTTTAAATACAACGCAGATTTCACTACTTATTACCTAAATAATCGGCTTTGATTTTTCAAGACGTGTCATGTTTTAAATTTAGAACGATTAAAATTTTTTATTTACAATTTTGCAAATGTATAAAGCTAGAGAGTTTCTTATGAGTTTAATTACTGAGATTAAAATGTTGACATGGACGGATTTGATCGTTGTATTTCGAAAGTGCATCTCTGTTTGCTTTCTTTACTTTTTGAAATAAATTAGCAACGCACTTGGAAACGAAGATTTTTTTTACCGGTATAAAAATTTACAACTATAGCATTTTTTAAGGAATTCACCTTACTGTTCAGATGCATTGATACCAAAAAAAGGTGTTTTGATTGAAAGATTGGTGGTAAGTTATAAGTTAGAAGAGCTAATATTAATTAATAACTTTATTGAGCTATAACATACGTAATTTTATATATGACACACACGTCACGTTTCGAGACACGTTGCAGAATAAATATTACTTCTGCACGTATCTTTTTACGAGCGAACATTTTGGATTTTATGTTTAACATGGAAACCTTAACGTGACAAAAATTTTATATCCAAACGTAATACAGGGTTCCTTGCCGTTTTTATTACTTTTGAGTAACTGATTTATTCAAAAGTACATTACCCCAAAAAATTTGTACCTAGGTAGTCCCCTTAAAGTTTTAAAAATATTCGTTATGGTACACATATAATTTGTTATATTCAGCCGTCTATTCAAGTTCACTTAAAACTCTACAAAGTTATACTTAGTATTGATAATAATATTATTAACTTTCAATTCACTTTGAAAGGTTACCGTAGCGAGAGAAGCAAGCGTTTAATTTTGTAGTTCTACTATGTAATAAAATACTTTCAATAGAATAACCGGATAGCAGACAAATTAAACGGCATATCTTTGTTGCGAAACGAATAAAAAAATCCGTAATAATATTTATAAGTATTTGCTTACAATGATATAGAGCCGATTTATTAAGCTTTAAAGCTATTATGCTAATGCGCTGTAACATAATAAAAAACTTACCTAAAATAATTGTAACCGGGCCTCCGGCGACAGTTCGAATGCCAAAAATGTAACTGAAAACACTCGCAACACTTCTCACAAGTTAAGATCTAAAATCTAAAACCTAAACGAGATAAACATACCGATAGATGCAATTTATTTTTCAAAACACGGCTATTTATTATTCTGTAATATCACTGTAGTCACTATTATCTTATACACGGCATTTTTTTACAACATAGAAAAAAATCACTGCACAAATTGGCGCGTAGTTTGACAGATCAAGATGGCGGTAAGAACAGCCGCTCTCCTCCGTTACTCGAGGTCGACTGAATGAGTTTAAAATTGGCCAGTGAGAGAGTATTACGTAGTTTAAAAGGCTTTGCTGCGAATAATAATTCCAAAGGAGGCCGTGTTCGCAAGGAAAACGGCTTGATTTATTTTTTTATATAAACCTAGCTACACTTGGAAGTCGGAACGTTTGTCACCCAACCAATTCGAGTGTAACAATTGAGTCTGTTATCTTTGATCTCGGTCATATTAATAAACTAGAGTAGAAGGTTAAAATTCAACAATTTTAGTCACGAAATAGACTAACGCGCCCTAATAGGAACATACGGACAATAATTTTGTGACTGTTACAATATAATAACTCTTAATGCAAAAACTAGCTAAAGTACGGTCATTCGTTATACTTAAGTATTTTAGAGTATAAAAGAAACGTCTCATTCTACTAATTTAGTGATAATGATACCAAGAAGAAGTTTATTTGATCAACTGAACAGAAACGATCCATTGGTAGTGAAACTAGAAAGGTTCACTCAGCAGTAATCACTCGCCCGGATGTGGGGGTTTCGATTTCCGCTCAAGACGAATATTTGTGTAAAACATTAATGTCATATATATATGTCAAATAGTTTTTCAGTTATAAGAGGGCGAAAAAGGCTCTAAATGGTTCCTGTAATATTACACACGGTGCTACTCGCCTGCTTGAATTGGCTCGACATGCTACCGCGTGTCTAGATATAACTTATATTTAGTTTATCAACTGTCTCTACATCTGTACAGGTTTTATTTAGTTTGGGATCAGCGGCCTTGTGTGGAGGAAGATATTATGAGGTATTATTAGTAGACAAATGTTTGAAAACAGTACCTAAGGGCGAATAGCTCTACATATTCAGGGGTAGAACCAATTTGAATACATTTACCTTTAATTGACTGATTTAGCTCTTTATTTTCGAGACAAAGATAGTTAACGCCATGAATTAATTTGTGTACTACTAACTTCAGTCAGTCCTACAGACCCTTGCCAATTTTTAATTAAATAAAACGCCTAATTGATTTCGATTCTATTCATAACAATAATATGAAAACATTAATAGTGAATTAGTAAACAATAGTTATAACCGTGGATATAACCACCATTGCTAATAAATACACAAGTCGAACTTGTTTAAAAGAGGATGTTACTTAACCACACATTTTTACTTTCTTTGCATATGTAGAGCAATCGTCTTTAACGTGTCGTAGTCTGAAAGCACAATCTCGCATACTTTTAAACGCCCGAGTCCAATAATACAATGTTGTTTATTTATCTAGTTATTGTTACCTAGAAAGGTCAAATTCAATTACATAAGGATAAAATAACAATAAAAATTAAGCGCAAAAATGCCCGAACATAAATAACGCAAAAAGTTATCAACTATCCGTGAGGAAATTCCGTGCTGTAAGGTTACATTGTTGTGGTAATTATAATTAAACTTGCCTAATCTACTTACATACCAGTGTTTATAAATAATATGGTACAATTAAAAAATATACCATCAGCCAGCCAATATACAATTGTTTGAATTGATATTAAGCCCAAGCTTATAAACAACGTTAAACATTTAAATGCAATACGAAAATGTATGCACCGTAGGACGTACTCGTAAATTGATCATAACATTTCCTTAAGATCTTGGTATGTACTCGTACATTTTGATCAAATACATTTTATCTTTCTTTATGAGGTAGAGATCTATAGCGACAAAACCTCCCTTAATATTCATATCTTAGTTTATACGTAAAATTGTATACGTTGTGTTTTGTGTATGAAAAAGTATATTCTTTCATTTGTCCTATCGTCGGTTATGTAAAGACCCCTCATTTAACGGGAACTTAAATGATAACTACATATTTTAGTATTATTTCCCATAGAGGTTGTGCAAAACAAAGCAATTCATCGGTCATTCCTGTCTCTACCATTCACATTCTCCTTATAAAACTGTTTTGTAAATTCATTATCATTCATTCTTTCAGTTCTTTCAAACCAGCTACGCTGAACAATAGTGTGTATGTGTCTATGGCATCGACGACAAAAATAATCCTATTGTCAGACTGATTGAGACGAAGATTTTATCGATTGACTGGGTGTATATGAAACGTGCCTAAAAGTGCAGACGGACTGTAACATACCCGTATTCGCCGCCGATTCACCTACGATAGTCGCCATATTAGTGGGTCATCTTGCACAATCTAGCTCTCATCAATCACTTGCCGAAGCCCGGATTAGTCAATAACCGCAAATAGACTAGTTACTGGTTTTTAGAGCGAATTTACGTAACATATAGTTTTATAACAATAATATTAATGTCTTAGGACCTCCTAACACACGGCCTTCGGCTTGCAAATTAGGCAGAGCCTGTACCAGCGGCGAGTTTAAACAGATAGCTGATAACTACGTACAAATCTCTAAATACATACATATACGTAACTAGAAGTGCCAGTGCGTCGTGGTTTTACCCGCCTGAACTACTGTTACTCATATCATTTTCATATAATATTGCAATTCTGACTTCTCACGACGGTTTTGGCAAAATAATTTGCCTATATTCATGCCCATGCTTAAATCTATTACCATATTAATTTTCATTACAGTCTGCCCAAAAGTTTTGCTGTGGCAGGCAAAGATGCTTGTCCATTTATATACTTAGTGTTTATTTAGTGACACCCAAATAGAGAACGGATACCTGTGATCGTCGTTCAAATGTTTGTCTTTTATGGTACACGAATCCATGACTCCCCGGCCCTGCTATTAGATACTAAATACTGGAACAAAGGCTAGCAATTTAGTACTTTAAAAATCTGACCGGCTGTAATGACTATCTGAGAAATAATCAGGTATTTCCGGAACGCCACGACAAGGAGTTTTTCAAGATAGGTGCAAAAAGAACTCTTCTTTAAAGTCGGCACCGCCTAAGGTGTGTTCATGCTCACAGGCGACAGTGACCACTAACCCAACTGCGTGTTTGCTAGGCTGAGTGTATGAAAAAATGCTGAAACCATAGTGAGGTAACTTTGTCGCTTGAGATTTTTCCGTAACGATCTCTAAGGCTTCACAAGTTTTTCAAACTTTACTGACCAGGAAATATGGTTCCAACAGTGAAATAATAAAGCAATTTAAATGATTTAACTATTAAATCATAATATTTCTAATTTTGTACAAGGTAGTACTACGAAGTGGAATTATCAACAAATTACTTATTTAGTTTTCAATCAAATCCTCATTTGCGTTCGTATGGAATGTTGATAGGTATATACATATTCTTCACACGTTGGAATTTTACATTTTTTATTAATCATCAACTGTTATATAAATAAATACATTATATAATACACAGATCAGGGAAAAAAGCTTCAATAACTTTTTAAAACTCTGCGTATGAATAGTTATAATACTTGCACCACTTATTGTGCAAGTAATACATATCAGATTAGACTGAAGACTAATATCGTTATCGATAAAATATTACTTTACAAATAACACATAGATTAGTTAAAGATATTCTGCGTTTAATGCTTATTATTGCTTTTTATTGGTTCAAAGTCCGCATAATAAAATTAGTAATTCTTTATTCATTGCTGCCATCTCTTATCACACTGACGTACCACTTGGTTGGAAGTTTTTCACAATTTCGTCGATGCTAGCGCCATGAAAGTTGAACTTCGCGCATAACTCGACCAAATTAAGAAGCTCTTGCAATAAACGAGAGTATCGTCTAATTCATGTACTGTTTTATCTATTAGACTTATACTGTTACGACCCCATTGACATTTCCCTTATAAATTTAGCTATTCCATAGTTAATTGTAAAATACACATTATTTTCTTTATAGTGCTTTTTAGATCCAAAAAAATAACACGTTGTGATAATATTTTGATCTCTGTGTAAAAATCTAAGCAATAGAAGTACCTTAATTATTGAAATATACTTAAAATTAGTAATGTTAGTTAAGTGGAAGTGCTAAAAAAACACAATTTTATGTAGAGACCCAATTCGATGTTCAAATAAATTATATTTAAACCAAGGCTAATAGTTTTAAAGCAATAACGTTCTAATTAATAATTAAGTTATATAGTTTTTAAATCACCTATGAAAAATTATCTTTAAATGTTTTTATCTCTTCATGTATTGTCCTTGTTAAATTTTATGAGTGTTAATCTTGATATGATTTCTTGTTAATCGTAGTAAATTAAAGTTTATCAAAATGTCTTTTGTGAAGTGCTGTTTCGAATCAGGTGAAGGTCATGATTTCTTGGAATCCTTCATCCAAAAATGTACAGACCCTGGATGTAAGTAAATGTATTTTATTTCTAAGTAATTTTTTTTTATTGATTAAGTATGTGAATTCCTAGAAAATATCATTTCATTAATTTAATTATGTTTCTCACTGAAATTACTGGCTTATTTTCGGGTACTTGTTTACAATATTGATTAAACACTTAGCTTCAATTACTACCGCCAACCTAAATCAAAGATTCGATATGATGGGGACCCAGGTTCGTTCTGAAACAGTAAAATAATTTATTGTGGTAACATTTGTATTTCAGCTACAATGCAATATGATATAACTTTTTTATAATAGTTTATCATATTTATTTATACTATAGTTCAAAAAATATTTTACCTAAGGATTAGATTTTGTATTGTTGCACCCAGTATGTTGCAGAAACAGAACGCATTAGCCTTAAAAACTTAAGTTTTTTGACTTACTTGTGTGAGTCATAGTTAAATCGATGTTTTTGTATTATTGTGTAGCAAATGATTAGAGTAGCTTCAAATAATAGACTAATAGACTAACGATGGCGCAAGGTAAGTCCTCCATAATATTTAAATTAATAAAAATATGATTTTAAACCGTAATTCTCAGTTGACATCTGTTCGATTTGTGGCGCCATCTTGGTTTAGCCCTCTAGTAGATGTCAACCATGTCGATGCGGTTTAATTTATACAATGGTCTTTTATCTTGAAAATTGTCACGATATGTAATTATAAGGATGTGAAAGGGGTGTAAAAATAAGTAATAAAAGTGTGTATGAACATAAAAACAGTGCGTTATTGACAGTTTAGTGACAGATTGAATGTGAACAAAATGACAGCAACAACAGTTCAAAATCCTACGAAAACCACTATCACCACGACGCCAGCGAAGCCGCAGAAAAAATATGGCAAGATTATACTCACTTTACACAACTGCTTGCTACCGGAATCGACCTTTAAGCAAACACCGTCACAGTCAGATGGGTTGGACATTGAAACGGAGACTGACCTTCGTATCTTAGGATGTGAAATGATACAAACCGCTGGTATTTTGCTCAAGCTGCCGCAAGTTGCAATGGCAACCGGACAGATGTATTTACAAAGGTTTTACTACTCAAAGTCTTTTGTCAGATTCCCAATGGAAACTACTGCCATGGCCAGTGTGTACTTAGCATCGAAAGTCGAGGAAAAGCCCTGCAGAATTCGCGACGTAATGAACGTATTCCACCACATAAAGCAAGTGAGAGCGCAGAAGACAATATCACCATTAATAGTAGACCAGAATTATATTGAGTTGAAAAATCAGGTCATCAAAGCCGAGAGAAGAATCTTAAACGAATTAGGTTTCTGTGTACATGTAAAACATCCACACAAATTAATTGTTGTGTATCTGCAGCTTTTGCAATATGAAAAGCATAAGCAACTCATGCAAATGTCATGGAATTACATGAATGATGCTCTTCGAACAAATGTGTTTATGAGGTTTCCACCGGAAACGATTGCTTGTGCTTGCATTTATTTAACAGCACGTAAAATAAGTCTACCATTACCAAATAATCCACATTGGTTCTTGTTGTTCAATGTCACAGAAGAGGACATTAGAGATGTTTCATTAAGTATCTTGCAGCTGTACAAAAGGCCTAAAGTGAACCCTGATGAATTGGAAAATAAGGTGGAATTGCTACGAAAGATTTACCAAGCTAACAAACACATTCAGGCGCAGAAAGACCGAGACAGTGCTAAAGTGGAGGAAAAGAAGGCAGAATCACCGACAGCTTCGACTTCCAAAGACAGTAAGAGGGATTCTAAAAAGGAAAAGTCGCCTAAAACTCCACCTCTTTCCTCAAAATACCATAGCAGCCACAAGAAAAGGGAGAGGAGATCACGATCACCATATGATCGTAAACGGGAGTATTCAAGTAAAAGACACAAGTCTAGATCTAGAGATAGAGAGCTAGATCGTTCTAGAGAAAGACGGTCAGATGATAAACGGAATAGACCGATGTCGAGGAAGTATGATGATTATGAACGCTCTAAGTCCAATAGAGACAGTAGGGAAGAAAAAAGAAAACATTAGACCATAAAGGATCGTTGGATTGCTTTGGAATGAAATTATTGTTATTTGACTTCATAAGGTGTGAAAAGCAGTCTTATCTTCATAGTTCAGTGTATTTTCAAAAAGGATCCAATCTAATTAGGTTAGCAATTTCCAGGGAATTTGTGTATAGGATCTCATTTTGAAATTGAATGTTAGTACCGATCTATGTATCAAAATCTGATTATGTTATTCATTAAAAGGTAGATTATATGCACTTAATGAATGTCAGACTCTATCATTAATTGGCTCTAAGCACCTATCAGGTTATCGTAAGTTGGGTGAAAAAATTCAGTGGAAAAAACTCAAAATACACTTTTAACTAAATAAAAAATTGTAATGGTGTCGGGTGGTTCTGTAATATTTTGTTAATTTTTTATTGCTGATGATAATATTGGATAACCAATGATATATTTTAGATTATAATAAACTGGTTACATCTTACTGTTTCGGATATGTGATATCATACTTATATTTAAATTATAGCTCTTCTATTCTATATTACAACTTCTTCAATCGACTGTATTTTAAGTATTATAAGATTGATTTTCGTACCAACAAAATCAAAAGTATTATTAAAGTAATACTGCTCTAAGAGCTTGTGGTAAGGCCCCAGAACTAAATTCTTTAATTTCCTTTTAGTCATCCTTTACAAATTTTAACATCTTGCCGTAATATATCTATTTTATGAAACAAAACTGAAACAAAAGGAATGTAGTTTAGTGCTGTTTGTTTACATAAATTATAGAGCCAATAAAAATTCTGTCACGACACAACCGAACAGTCGATCTAATACGTTTACATGCGTGTCTGTGTGTGTAGCAGTGTGTATGTGTGTACTAGGGATTCCGTGACACGGGTCACCGTTTCCGAGAACTCGACTTGTCTTGACATCCCGCTGACAGGACTGGTTTTGCCGTTCTACCACGACGCAGCAACATTGTTACCGTTGGTGTCTCCCTCGCACTTCAAGGTGGCACGATGTTGTCTCGCTCGCTGCATCAGATGCGCACACGCATGCGCCCTCTATCCCCTCGCCTCGATAACAGAACTGAAATGAACGCCGCGCATTCGGTAGCCGTGCGGAAGGAGTAATGAATTTCCATTGAGATTCGCCGGGTAGCTGGCATGTTATTATGTAAATCACTTGGTGGGTGTAACTGATGAAAGTAACAAAAATATTCTTACGCTTCGCTAGATAAGATTATAATGTTTATCTATTTATAAGTACAATAAAAATTTGACTAATATACCGGACAGTGCATGAATAACTAAAACGACATGTTAGCTATACGGATGATAGTTTTTTCTTATAAGACCATAAATCAGCATGTCTTTATGTTAGGCTACTAGCAACTAAAACTATTGATTAGCTGAAAAACATGCTGTGGAGAACTACACGAATTTGTTTATTATTAGATACTATTTAAATGTGTATATCAGGATGGCGGGTGTATGTCTGCAAAAGGTCATGCTATATGCATGAGAGCAGTGTA
>DWLM01000058.1:0-10182 GCA_018245255.1 Azonax typhaon | reverse complement strand
CATGTAGACTTACCTATATACCTACTTGATGGTGCGGTCAGTCTGTTTGAGAATATAAGACAAATATCAGGGTACCTACAGCGCTAAATATAACGAGTACTTAATATCTTAATATTTATTACAATTAACATAATTATAATAAAGTTGTTGTTAAAACTTGTTTTCGTTGCGAGATATTTTTCGTTGTTACATTTTGTACGTCCCATCTCTAAATTTTTATACCTCTTACAAATATATAGAATAATATGAAAGGAATAACATTTTTTGTCAACATTTTCAAACTGGAGTTGTGAAAAATGAATTATGAGTTCTAAACCACAAAAATTTTACTATTTCCTTTCTCCTTAAACCGTGTCATTGCGTAGTTTTCCCGCTCCGAAAATGGTCATGAATTCTAAACGTCCCATATTTCACAAGCGACGAACCACTTCTCATAAAAACCGCTGAATTTATGTATCCCGGGAACACAAGTCATATGGCACGTAACCTCAGTGTGCAATAATTTGCATTCACCAGAGTCTGCCCTAACAGTGACTTTGTTAAAATAATTCTACTTATTTTTCTAAAATACTTTTTAATATTACATAAAATAATCTGGAAAGCCATTGACGTACAGATTAAATAGTTTGAACAACACTTACAAAACAGTTTAAAATTGTTCAACAATGCCTTGATGTGGTACAGATATGTACTATCTTTGTTTAGTTTTATGATATATAAAAAAATGGAAAAGTCTTTCAGTATTTTTTTTATTTACGCTCAATTTATTTTAATGCTATTGTGCGAAAGAAAGCCGCATATTTAGAAATGCGCTTACGAAACAGGGACAACAGCGTATTAACGTAATTGCTGCTAGATGTGACTGTCTCATCCAGAAGTACATGGAGACAGTCACAAGTATAAAATAATATCTTCATTCTTGATTGTTATGGATTTACGTTATCTGCATTAAATATTTATTAACTGATTACGGTATTTTAGGGTTTTGATTAGATGTATGTAATTTTAATTTTATATTTAAATTTTATTTAATGTATATAATAAACATAACTAATTAAAATACACCGTTTTAAGATATACGTATCTACACATCATTTGCTTACGATCGTTTAGAAATTACAATTTTCAAAATATTTTTTAATATCAAGCAATTGAAACATTATTATATAAATTTCTTAACATTGTAAAACTCATAACTCATACTTTATTGTATCCGTTAAGTTTTGTACACACGGAAATTTTGACACACTGCATAAATTCTCGCACAATAATTTAGATTGAAACGTTCGCACGTTAATTGAAATTCCATCGCTGTGTCCCGCATCATCCGCAAGCTAGATCAATAATTTAGATGCCGGTGTATTACGGATCCTTTTATTACATCACCCTCACGCCTCAATGTGAGTGGACATGACAGTAATGAACAATTATTTTCAAGAGGATTATTACTGATGGTGGTTCTGATGTTGACACATAACTCAAAATACGTCAGTTTAATTAAGGATCGCATTTAATGGAAGCTTGTAGATCATTTTTCAATTGGTTTATCATTTGTATTATACTGACGATAATGTATATAATTCAGACAGTATCGAACCGAACGCGGATCCTTGAACGGCAGTTCAGTGTTGTAACCATTGTGCCATACGCCTCGTCAGAACTGATATATGAGAAAAACTACATATTATTAGGAGCCTTTATTAACGCAAAATAACCCAAAACAATATTTGTTAGAAGTTTTGTCTGTGTGTTTTTTATTGCTAATCTCAGAAACAGCTTAAACGAGTTCGATGCTGTTTCCACTTATGTATTGCAGTAAATTTCACGTAACATTTAGTGTAAGTTTCATTTCAATTGATCCATTAATAACAAAAGATACGTGACTTCAAAAAATCTAATGTTTTATAATAAAGAATGACTCATTACCCATTTCTTTTATTTTTGATCACTTAAATAAAAGCGAAATTTGACGCGGGTAAGACCGCGGGTTCTAACTGGATTTTTTTTTAATTTAAATATAAATCCCTGATGTGGTCTTTCAGATACCTTGATTTAATATGACAACAATTAGAATCTAAAGGAATATTAAAAATCAGTATAATTATAAATAACATACATACTTACATACATATATAAACACACACAAAAACACACCCACTTACACATCCACTCACGCACCCTTTCACACATTTGCACGCACAAACATGTAAACTAAAAACACATAACCAGTATAAAATATTCAGTTACTAGGTAATGACCCAAATAAAACGAAGAGATAACATGAAAATAAATACATGTTATTAATAACAAGGACATACAAAGAAAATCACAAATCTTAATGTTTGAGTCACCCAAGTCCACATAGTACGGATTTAGACGATCCAAATATTTCTTCGGGCGACGCTCTTGCTCCATAAGCAAGGGTGTAAGGGCTTGCGAAAATAATTCCAAGAATATGAAACTTACGAAATACCTTTAAAGCTAGAAGAAATATTTTATAATTTTTTTTATTATAATATGATTAGCAAACCTAAGGATAAAAATGTAGAGAATCATTAAGGCCGGTGTTTCATATAATGTAGTTTTTTCTACGAATTAATATATTTTTTCTTATACACATTTTAGTTAAAGATTTGAACATCCTAACAATATATAAATGGACTGTGTGATATGCTAAGTATTCATATATACAAGTTCTAATTAATTCTGTATTAACACCAATATTATTATTATACTCTAATCTGATTATCAATTTCAAGGCCTCTTTCGTCATAATAATATGATAACAATAATCTCGTACCTAACAAAATATGAAATCTTTGTTGCACAATTCGATTTCTTTTTAAATTACATTGTAAACAGCAATGAACTTGAAAAACATGAAACGTTTATCTGAAATGTATTACGTTCATGTATTAGTTTAATTGTATTAGTTTAATTTTTATTGTTTTTGTTTGTTTGTTTAATTTTTATTGTTTATGTATTAGTTTAATTTTTTTACGTCTCGTCTATTTTAATATATTGACTGTAACCAAGAAAATCTATTTTCAATATAAATGTGTTATTTTCAAATGTAAAATGTAATTCTATCGCTAATTATATCGCAAATTCAAAGATAAGTAACATATGGCACTGCAATAAACAGATGACGTACACTGTTACACGTTAAATATCACACCTCAAAATTCTAATTCAGTCCGAGTGGCAAATTCACTTGTATTTTCCAGGCAGAAACAATATAAATAATAATAGTTTCCAGTTATATTAATTGAATTTTGAATAATTTATGTAAAACATGTTATATACGAGTAATAATAAATAAAATTTTCACTTACCCATAGAATTTGTCCCCGAATGTTTCATATAGGCTTCAACTCAAATTTTGGTGTATGTATGTATACTAGAGACTAGATTTAAAAAATATTAATAACTAAAGCGGAACCATATCATGCAATCACAACACGTAATTTTATACATTATATATTTAAAATTAGTAGAAAGTATTTTGCTGCAACACTCACTTAACACCGTTAGTATCATTTATTTTGCAATAAACGCAAGACATATTTGCCAACAGCCAATACTAAGATTATCACTGCACAAAAAACCATTACATGCGTTGATTCTTGTTCGGGTTCCGACTCACCAGAGCGGCCGTCGTCTTGTTCCTTCGTTTTCGCTGTAAAAGTAACAAATTCCTGCAAATGACTCGGTAATTTGGTCACATCTTTTTCTTCGCCAGCTTCAATTACTTTTATTTTATGCTCTATCACTTTTGGTTCTCTATAAATATCTTGACTTTCTTTTTCATCCTCAGTTTCAGGATCTTCAATTCCTAATTTATTCCATCTTTCTCGCGCTCTCGATATAAATTCCTTCTCTATACGATTGTTGACTTTAGATTCTAAAGCATCTAAGGAAGGCATACTTTTAGAAATGCTATTAACTCCTAGCGATGCTGGAGTATATGAGATTTTTATAAACTTTTGTTGTCTTCTCTGTTCTCGTTCAGCCATTTGGCTGACATATTCTGAATACATCTTTTCCCGCAGTAATTCTTCTTGACTTTTGCTAAAAACTGAAGATAACTTTCCTTTGTGTTCGTTACGAGTTTTTGCATCCGAAAATAATATATCTTTTCTTGCCATTGTGGAAGTATTCAAATCATAATTTATTCGTTCCACTTCTGGCCTGTCAGAAATTAGAGGAGCTCCAGAACCTTTCCTATCAGGATAAGTAATTTTCTCTTGTTCTAGTCTGCGAATTTCTTCTTCGACTTCTTTTTCTTTTCGCCGAATATATTCCATTTGTTGGTCACACAAGTCTTTTGGTAATGAAGGCCTTCTAGGATAATCCTGCTCCTTAAATGTATCTCGCATGTTTGAATAATACCTATGCATGTTTTGTATTGATGAAATATCGTTTTCAATTTCTTTATTTAGATTGCCAGTTGAATAATGAAAAACTTTTTTTTCACTACGCATTGAACGGTATGAATGGTCAGTAAAGTCAGAACTTTCATCGCTTTCATAAAACGACGAAGAGAATTTTTTAGGTCTTGGGGGTGGTATGGGTTTAAAAGATATTGAATCTTTTATATCATTAGACTTAGTATATTTTGCTTCAATATGTTCTTTATTATCAAAATAATTTAATTTCGGTAGCGATTCTACGCTTTTGATAATACTTTTTTTGTTCGAAGATAGACTTATGTTATTTGTAACAGATGGATCACGTATTAATGCAAGTAAACGACTTCCAGTTTGTGACTTAAATGGCACAATTGGGGTGGTATCAATATTTTCGTTTAACTTTTCATTGTATCCCCTGCGGTCTATAAATTTTTTATGGGTATCTATAAGTTGACTAGCATCTTCTCTTTTTATAATTGTATTAGTCTTTTCCATTAACATTTTTTGAGATGGTGACAAACACACGTACACGGGATCAGTAGCTGTTGGTACAGCAGTCCAATGCTGTTCATCCTGAGTCTTTTTTAATGAGGAGTTACGTGGCTGTATGGGTGGAGGTATATGCTCCTCATTTCTTATTGGGAATGATACTTTTTCTATGCTTGAAATGTCAGGTAAAGGAAAGTAGGGCATTTTACCGCGACACTTTTCGCTGTTAGATTTTTCAGTTGATTTTTCTTTCGGTAACTCCGACTGTTCACTTGATTTTAAACCAAGAATACTCATACTTTGTAAACGCTCTGATACGTGTGCTAATTCTTCTAATATCTTATTACCAAAAGGAAATGCAGCAATTTTTTTCAGGCACAAATCCCTCAATAATAATGGAGCCCTTTTATTAGAAGTGTCTGCGTAAGTATTGTTGGTAGAATCTCCTGCAACACATTGAAATACCTCTTTGACATGACTCGTAAGATCCGTGCTTTGAAAACTTTCTTTATTACTCCTAATATTGGTAGATATACAATCTTCATGCATAATGTTAGACACATCATTAAGGGAAGAATAGTTAGGATTATATTTGGCTGTGCATTGAGATGAGCAAACACTACTGGAAGAATCTTGTCGCGTAAAAGTATCTTTACGGTTATCAGTAGTGGATTCTGAATCAGAAGTAACTTCTTTTATGAGATTATTGATAGCATCGTTTAATTCGCATTTTAGAACTTTCATTTCTAAATCATACGTGTCTACCTCTTTTTTAGAACACTCATGTAGAATATTTTCGTTCGAAGTTGTTTCTAATGTGGCGGTTTCTTTATGTTCAATATTACAATTTTCTGATATTTTAGGTTCACTTGTATTGACATCTTTTACGAATAAATTTGTTTTTATATCTTCAGTAGAAAGTACAATAATTTCATGAGGATGCTGAGTACAGCTAGCTATACTTTTTTGCAAATCTTGATCATTTCTAGTATTATTCGATTCTTCATTACTTTTAATAATTATGTCCTTGACAACGTTGTTTCTCCGGTCTTCTTCAGTATTTACAGGGTCTTTTGAAACAAAAGTGTTCGTAAGGAATTTTTCTGTATCCGTCACTTCTATAGTCGGAGTAATTATACGAATGGAAGCATCACTTACTTCGTTTTCTATATCATCACCAACATCGTAAAGAGAACTTGTACTGCTAGATGAGTCTGTTAAATATACAACTTCAGCACCTGTTACTTTTTCTACGGTTTTTAGAGACCAATCACCTCGTGCTTCGGTAACGTCTGGTTCCTTTAATTTTGCATCGACTAAAATGCATTCTTGTGGAATAAGTTTACTTTTAAAATTATTAAAAACATTCGGTCTAAATGCAAGCATTGATTTTTTTTCAAATACTTCATCTTCTAAGTCATCATTGTCGCTTTTTTTATCACTCAAGTACGAATGCCGTCTCGATGTTGCAGAAGATTCACTACTCCCTTCTTCATCAATCACATCTAAGCCTCTAGAAATATTTCCACGTTGGAGAAACATGTCTTCAGCAAAACCTTTTTTTCTTAATCTGTGTTTGATTTCTTTGTTAATAATTTGTTCAATTTCTGTATTTATTTCAAAAGTACTTAAATTAGCTGGTGTCGCTGGTAAATTGAGACTGTGCAAATAACACCTTAAGGATTGTTCTTGTTCGGAAGTTAAAGATTTTGTTTGTATACACTGAGCGATTTCAAGAGGAATTGTTGTCACGGAATAAGCTTCAACTGTCAGATCTTCTGGTTTCTTGATATCACGTAATTCATCTAATTTCTCCCATTCTATGTCCGATTCAGCGTCAGTTATAATAACATTACTCTGGTCTACTATAGCAACACTTTTTTCATGTTCAGGTTGAACATTATCTTCTTCCGTGATTTCAACAATTATAGGGAATTCATCATTGTCGACGCTTTTACTCTTTATGCTATTATTTAATTTTGTTTTATTATTTTTTTTAATATCCGGCGTTTCTACAACATAAATAGGCGAGTCCTTTGAATCTTGATAAATTTGTGGTACGTTTGCGCAAAGAGGGACGCAAAGATTTTCTATTTGTTGTAATTTTGATTTATTTTCGCTAATAGGTTGATTATCAGCTGCTTTATTTGAAATAGGATTTTGATTATCGCTTTTATCCTTTATATCATCATTTAATACTGATATATTATTTTTTATGACATCTGGTGGCTCTACTACATAAATAGTTGAATCATTTGAGACTTCCTCGATCTGAAGTATATCTGTGACATTTGGAATACTAAGAATATCAGTATGTCCTGCTTTTGGTTCACTATTGAGATCGAATTGAGAACACTGATTATTAGATAATACTTTGATAGTATCATCTGGATTGATATTAGCATTTTGTGCGATGTTGTTTTTGTTTTCGATATCTAAATCTGATTGGGTATTTTCAGTTTTGTTATCAAAAGTCTCATCTTGAGACTCAGAGGACCTAACATTTTGTTTATCATTTGAGTCAAAATTGTTTTTATTTACATTACTTTTACTGTTATTCTTGTTCTTTCTTTTATTATTTTTTCGTCGCTTTGATTTATCTGGCATATTAGCTTATCACTTCACTATTATCACTGATAACACGCAATCAGAGGCACATAACACAAGCGTTCAATCAGTTACGAGTTCACACTTCCCGCTATACCGGTAACCAACGCGTAGGAGTTGCGGTTTATACGAGCCGTTACGTATAAATGTCAGTCCTAGAGATATGTTATCATTGCCTGCACAGATCACGCAAGGGCTTGCACTACGTAGAGCATTATCTGCGGGTTCGAGGTTAACTAATTTTCTTTTTTGCGAGCAATCGCCGGCTGTGGCAGTCGTGCGCCCGCGCAGCGATTTACTAATAATTATAAATGGGTTGAAGTACACGAGCGCGCGCTGTGGACTTTATTTTTACGCAGAGACGTGTACGCGAGTGGTGCGCGCGCGGCTCTCGCTTCTCGACCACGAGGGGAGTCCGCACATCAACGGCCGAAACACACAAACACACGGCGTCTGTATTATCAGCAGACGCGATATAAATCGTTTATTGCTAATTAATATTGCTCACGCATTTCATTACCCATTTTTGGCATGAATAACGGAGAAGAACTTCGAATCACAATGGGCCGCGAAGTGTATCAGGAAAGGAAGAGGACGCAAACAAAATTTTAATTATTTGTCAAATTATATTATACAACAGTGTAAGGAAATACGTTAGCACAAGTGAAAAATGTTATGTTGTCATAGTAAGATAATTCAATAACTTCGATTATTTCTTGCTAAAGATTTAGTTTTAGAACGATATATGTAACTATGATAGTGTTTGTCGACTTTTATGATTATTAATATAGGTATGGAAATCTTTAAATCAAATTTATTTATTACGTAGAATTTTTGATCAACCAGAAACAATATGTATCACGATTGAAATAATGTTATATGCCTACGTTAGAGTAAATTGATGTCCTGTTTATGTATCATGATAGAACTGAGAGCAAAATCAGTAAAATCAGTATTTATGTTAATAATTTTTAGGATCCAAGATATTTAAAATTGATTGAATTTATTGTCAATACGCGGACTGGAATTACTGCAGTTAATGAAAATACATTTCAAACAACATCCTGTAATATGATTGAATCTGTGTGTAGGAAGCGATATAAAGTTTATAACTAGAGCTCGTGGGCTAAAAGTAGACTAACTAGCCCCTGTGTATCTAGACTTGCAGGTCATCTAGACTGATTGACCACTTCCACCGACAGAACGTCTCATGCATGAAGGATAATTGTAAAAACCAGATAGATATACTCTTGTACGATAAAAAATGCTTTTTAAAGCAATACAAACATCATTTAGAAATGTTCACTAATAACAACTAATAAAATGTACACATCAGTGTGTTATACATGAGATAAAACACAGATATATCTCAGTTTTTCAATTAGGCACGTAATTCAGTTTTAAACACGTTTCCATTACATCTATATTCGTCACGAACAACCAAGATGCATTCCATGTACATTGAAATCGACTTTGATACAAATGTATCTAGATAATCCTGTTCGCCGATTCAAATATGGGTCAGGTAGCTAATTTTAAAATGAAAGAACTCTGGACTACCGACACTGTTTCAATATAATAACGTTCATCATTTTGTATTGGCATTATTTGCATTCGCTTTAACGGAGGTAATTTCATAGCCTTGTATTGACGATCCATACATGATGTACGGTACTTAAAACATCTGTTATTAAATAACATATCGTGGGCAGCATCCAAGACTCGAGGGTTAGTAAAATCTGAGTCAACGAGCAATGTAAATCAGCCATGTAGGGTGACCTTCCAGAAATATCAAGTCGTTCTAATTCGTAATCGGCGCCCCGACTTCTGAATAACAATAAATAGCTGATGATATTTGTTTATGGCGGCTGTGGAAAAACAAACAGCCGGCCGTTCGGAATCGCATTGCATGACATAATCGCCGCATAGATCCGAATCCGTGTGCCAAAAAGTCCCCGGCTGATAACTACGGTGGCGCTTTTTTGGCAAGCGGTCAAAGAGTTATAAGGTAAACGTGTCGACTGCACGCGTAGACAATGTTTCATAGTTTTTTATAACACTTATTTCTCGAACAACCGGGACTGAAAGGGCCGCACTAATTTCACAATCGTGTAACTCGAACCGGCACTTAACATGTGTTCCCGTAATTGGACAATCCGACCCTAATGAGGTACATCAGAAGGCTACTTCGAATATGCAAGAGTAGGCATATACAGCTCTAGGAAATGTTAAATTAATTATACCTAACAAATTCAGTGCAGATAAATTATTGACTTAATAAACATGAACTGAAAAAAAAAATCATATAACGGTGTATAATTCGACTTTGCACAGATGAATTTTTGAACACATTGAGGAAATCTTAACTCTGTTCTCATTTATGAAGATGCACTTCATAAATGGGAAAATAAATAATAAATTTATTGTCTTTTGAGTACACCCTTCATACAGGTCACAACTACATAGAAGGGAAATTTAAAATGAAATAAAAATAACCATGCGGCGCCGGTCTTAATATGTGTCTGCATATAAATAAATAAATAACGTTACACACTCATAGCCCCACAGTAGGTGCCCAACACACAAACAGCCTGATCGAGAAACAGAAATTTAAACTCATCATTCAAATTTCTGTCTCGCTAGGAATCGAACCCAGGACCCTTCAAATGACAGT
>DWLM01000057.1:0-10197 GCA_018245255.1 Azonax typhaon | reverse complement strand
TGATACGTTGCACTCGATAGCTTATCGAGACTTGACGGTTCTTAAATGTTGAAAAAAATTCATTTTTTGATACCTTACAATATGTGAAAGATGCAGTTTACATGCGATTTAATGCATTACTTATTTAATTCCTAGAATGATAGCTGACAATAAAAAAAACGTCAGCAGGATCATGATGACCGTTAAAATGATTGTGTTACGAGAAATGATTTGTAACAAAACATCAATCAAACTATATCTACGTCACACGTTGAATTTATTTCGATAATATTTGACAACTGAAACCAATCACAAGGATTTGCACGTCAAAGTGAACCATGCATCTCGAATGCGATAAACTTTGGTGATTTTTTTTTGTTTATTATTAAAAGTATATGTACATATTACAGATCAACTTCAGATTAAGGCAACAATGGTAGCCGAATCCACACACGTGATACACCTAAATTCTAAGAAACGTTTTAAAATGTTGATCGCAATAGTTTCGCGAAAAATGAAATAATAATAAGTTAACCGTTAATGTTACTATGTTTATCGTAAGTAACGGTTAAGTTCATAGTAACATTAACCAATGAAGCGTCACTGATCTCTGGGATAAATGCACTAGTTTTTTAATTAACGCAACCTAATCAAGGGTCATGAAGATCGTACATTATCTCGAGCGGCGCCTTTGTGTACGTTCCGATTTCTCTTCGAAATGTTTCTACGTATTATTTGCTGAAACAATAGCATGCTTATGTTTGCCTCGTTAACCATATAATGAATTCTTGACAACATCGGTTTCGGCACTTCCCGTTCTTAATGTACGGAAATAAGGTCGGTTTTTGTGTGAAACAGAGTTTACTGACTTCAATGTTAAGGTTGTTACTTTGTAAACACTGACGAAATGTCGCACGCGGCATCTTTGAGATTAAATTCTGCTTTAATGATCGTCAGTCGTTGACAAGATTTGTAATTCATGCTCGCAAGGTTACTTTAATAAGCTTGTGGGATTACTGGATCTTTCAAGAACAGTTTTGTCCTTTTAATCCTTATCTAGGTACTTCAAATTACTGTGATTTTCGATTTAGTCCTCCTATGTAAGCTACGTGTATCACTTACATTTTACACACATACTTTATAATTACATACATATCATACACATCATTATACACATTTATCATTACAGATTTTGGCTCTATGACTGTTACATGTGTACCATTTCTTACGTTAGATTTATTTAGGTTTACATCCATTATGTCACAAAAACAAATCATGTTTTTTATAATATAGAACAATAAATAATCTTAGGTTGAAATGAATAATTTTGCTTAGTAAGTAATGTACAACGAAATATTTAACAAATTGAAAAGTGATACTGTTCAACTTAATCATTCGTATAAAGGCCTTAAAAACCTATTCAAAAGCCAGCAATGTCTGTACAATCACAAGACCCTAAAAAATTAAGGGTACTGCAAAATTCAATTGCCACAGCGGTAAGTCACGCAAAGTTTAAACACAAGCATATGACTTGGCCCCTTTTGGCTGGACTTGGTCAAATAGAGCCGTGAATAATAGCGTAAACAGTGGTGTCGTGACCGCCACTTAGCAAATATTGACGGTCTTGCCATGCACGAATGTTACCCTTTGATTGATCGCGCATTGTGGTCACCTTCGTTTGAATCAACCGTTTTGTTTGACTATATTGTTTTGAGGGTGAATTCTGCTTCATTGATTATTTTATTCTGAATGTCCTTTTGTAAATTACCATTAACAAAGTTTAAATACTCTGTGTATATGAAAGTAATTAACTCTTACCACGTTTAATCAAAAAACTGTCAAATTTGTGGTCAGAAACACTCAGGTTGACTTATGGTTTCACACCAGTAATTATATAACGCAAGCAAGTAAAATTGCAAATTTGACAATGCCTTCAATGGATACATCCCTTTCAAACGATGATTTTGATCCTTCCCGGACAATATTCCTGGAAGTTGCTCAAAGGTAGACAATCCATACTTTTCAAACAGTTATTACACAAAACTTTATCTTGAACTAATGTTTGCTTACCAGGGTACACATGTCCAAATCGGATTTACAACAAGACGAAAGCGTTGGAGCGTTAGCAAAAGTGACACAAAAAATGGGTTCATAATCTTTATACGTCACAAAATACCAGCCCGTTAAGATATAAGAAAAATAAAGGGAAAATACCGTCTATTAAATTTCATATAATAAATATAATACAAGGATTGCTATATAAACCCAATGATAAATAACTTATTAAAACTAGGAAATTGACTTTATAAATTCATTAAGAGCACGTATATGCATGTAACAAACTAGAGGCTAATATGACTGAAATTAACTTGGCAAATCTCAGTGGCTGTGGTTTTAGAGTCTATCCGCACTTGGAAACTCAATTAGGTTGTGGTTAATATTTCATATTACAATGAAACAGGGATTTATAAACAATGATTTTTGATCCGAAGTTCCTTATTAAATTACTATTGTTTTCATGCGGTATTGTATTGAAAGTTAGTAACAGAACATAATTAGTGTAATTGAATACTCTGCTTTTACTGGTAATTTGATGATTGGTTTTCTTGCTTGTTTTTTTGTAATGGAAATTATTAATGAACGAAAATATATTAAATTATTATTATTCTAACCGTACTGGCTTATCGATATCGAAATTCGTGTTCGATACATGAATTACAGCCATCATAACACGGAGCGAACGTTTAAACTGTCGATATGAAGCGATAGCGCTTTGTCGCCGTCGCCGACAAATCAGAGTCATAAAACAAACGTAATTTCGCCAACGATAGGCGCTGTCGAGCGATAAGATATGTCAGCCCGAAATCTGTAGCCGTGGGATTTGGTAACCCACCGTTATTGGAATTTCCTACTACGTGCGCTGAGGGCCATGAACGAGTTGGTGTTTATGAGATTTCATTACAGCGTTCGATACCTCCCACAAAATCGGCAGTTTATCCGCGCGATAATATTTATGCGCGATAAAGAAAATTTGAGCCTTTTAACTACCTTTATCGATGACCACAAACTTGTTTTCATTAGTGTTTTAACCACTTCAATAAATTCAAAACTTCTATTTATATGTATGTGTATAAATAAATCAGATTCGCGTAAATCAAGGAGTTTTCCAAGGTAATACTTTTGATTCAAAATGTACTATACCATAGAACAAAATAACTTAAATGATGTTATTTATCAAGTGTATATTTTCTTTTTATAATGTAAGTAGATATTTTTTATGGAATCAGCAGTTTCATTTAGATAATAAAAGTTTTTGATAATGGAAATTGCGTTGCATGGAAAATATATACGAGTACCTACAACACCAAAACATTGAATTGTATTGTGTTTTATATAGAAAGATAATTGTCCGTTATCTTTATTGCAAGCCAATATATGTACATTGGCTTCGGGTTTCCCGCGATTGCGGGTTAGACTCCCTAAAAGTGACACGTAATAAGGGTCGTGAGCAGACCAGCGTTTTACATGGTATAGACTTTATAGATGTAATTAAGTAAGACACCAAAAGTACACTACGATGGTTTTATATATATTTTTAATGACATAAACTTACCTTTAACTGGGTACGAACTAAGGCTGTGTGATGGCGGCGGAGAAGCTAGTCTTGGCTCCGAGCGAGCAGTAGATGCACCCCAAAGTGACTGACATAAGCCATTCCGAAGCGCTTCACTTGCTGTGACTCCTAAAACCAAGAAAAATAAATCAGTTGGAAGGATTCCTTCTCTTTTCTCTTTCATTTACAAATTTTTAGAATTTAATAAAAAAGGATAGAAAACTTTTAAAGACAAAACGTTCGTTAAAATGTCAAAGTATAAAATGCAATTACTTATATACGAATTCTGTATAATATGCAACACATTGTTTCTTTGTAGGAGAATTAGAAGCGTGCGGACCGATCGACATTATGCGTAATATGTTTTTGTTCCCATGAACGGTATCGAAGTAGCTGTGGTCAGTAGAAACGCATTGCAATACCTGTAAAGAAACTGGGAACATGTTTTATTTAGGGTATTCCTAACTGCACAACACGACATAACAGTATGTGCATTAAAGCAGAATACGTAGACGAAAAATTAATTTTATAGATTTCAATTTTTATTTGATATTAATGCATTATAATCTAATTAAAAGGCAGAGTATGTAATAACTTTATGAATAATTTTTTAGACTGTTTATTGTTTCTCAGTAGACACAAGTTCTCTGAAGAAATTTAAGAAATCGATATCTTTTATTAACTTACGTTTAACGGATATTCGTTCAACGGGAAGTGATAATATCATCGGAGTAATTATATAAATCACACGAAAATGTAAAGCAGCTTTTCTGAAAAAAAAGTAACTTCCAGGATTTCATGTTTGTCCTTTGCTAGACAACATTTTAGTTGTTAGCTTGAGAAGGCTACATAGAGAATCTAAAACCGTATTATTTATAAAAGTGGTAAATTCATTGCAAATGTAGATTACATTGGAAATAAAAATTTAATGATAATAAATGGTTTATTGAAGATATGGAAAATACTGTAAAATTAGTACCAATGATTAGAAATAAAAATAGGTCTCAAGACATGTGGACTAGTAGAGTAGATTCAGGTAAAAATTATTTTGATAACAGTAATTTATCAGAACACATTTAGGTAATCACTGCTGTGCGATACAAGATAACGTTCGTGTTATTACATTTATCACAAATAATTGCATGTAATACCACGCTTATTTGATAGCAGGCTGTCTAACTAATTGAATGTGGTCATTTCAAAATTTGTTTTGATTAATGATTTCATTGCAAAAGTTTCGTCCATGAATGAACTGGTATTGAATATTTTATTTAGTAATTATTTATCAGTTTTCCTTCCATAGATTGTATTATTCACTGTTTTATTAGCTACTGATTAAAATAATTTAATTTTTAAAATATCTGTATTGTTGATGAACGGTAAATATGTTCTATAAATAAGGTTTTCTCACTTCTGCATTATTAATTTAACCTCTTTTGAGAATTTTGAATTGTAAACGTTTACAGTAATAAGTGAATATTTTGTGTCTGTACGCTTAAAAAAAAGCAAACGAACAGAACGTAGGTCATTTAATTTAAGGTGGTATCTGAAATAGAAAAAAAAGATAGCAAAGCTTATTCGATTCACAAGGATAAAAAAAAGAAAACATACGTCAGTATGTAAGTAAAAAAATGCAAATAACAAATACCTACTGAAGATAAAAAGATAAAAATTTAAACAATTCAAGAGAAGCACGTGTATATGATGAATTTATTTTCAACAGAACATGAACTAGCACAGTTATATCACCTTATAACAGTCAAAGGCCTACTGAAATCCTTTTAAACAATTGTCAACACCGCACAAGCATCTAATATATCCACATTACAGTTGTGACGCCGCTGTGGCGCCACCGAATCGTTCTCTTCCTTCGGACGGCACTGATTGTCCTTGGCTCTTATAGTCCTTATCCTGTTTTCATTGACCACTTGTACTTCGGATGGGGTTCCGCGACCTTAACAATACATGTTTCTAAATTTGAATTTTTAAGAAGATTTTATATCGATCATTTCATAGGTAGGTATTACATAAATTTTCAGGTAACGTTTATCAAGTGGAATCAAGTTTAATTTGGAAATATTTCGAAAACATTGCTTTTAAGGTTTTAGAAAAATGACTATTTTATGTGTAGTAAATACAAAAAGATAAAAAAAAATTATGATCATTTGTTTTAAGAAATTGTACCCTGACCGGTATACTCTTAGAATAGTAATTCATGTAGTTTCATGGATTATATTGTAAGATAAGACTTTTTAAAGAACAACAGCTAAGTAATTTTGTTTCCAGTAAAAGAAGAGTCATATTTACAATACCTACAATCCTTTTCGAGGTCGATTGCAGATGTCCATGGGGGGCAGCAGTCACTTGTGACTGTTGCTTGCTCGTTTGTTACTCTCTTAACACAACATAAAAAAATATATTTATAGCAAGGCCTTCACGCATCGACCTTTTCAATTAATGACCATGCAACTATGATTAGACGCGGAGGAAAAACTTGCGTGACTCACGGCGATGGATAAAAGTTATAACATTCAGCCGAATGGCGCCAACGCTTAAGAATCAATGACCGGCGTCCGGGCGCGGGCGCAGCGCTAATTTGTCGCCGACAACGCCAATTGTATCATCGCTTCCTGTGTTACGTTATGGTGTAAGGTAGGGACTGTGGGCGACGAGGTTTATGGTAACAGTAATATCGAAAAGATAATTGATAATGATGACAATGTATATAGATAAATAAGTACAACACATAACATTAAAACAAACAGGAAATAATAGGTTATGTAAGAAATCACTTGAAAGATGTCTCATGTTTTTAAGGATGTTCCTTAACAACCTTTTGTTATTGTTTCAGTAGTACTGATATCTATGAAATCATTGTTAACTAAAATACCGAAAAGAAAATGCTCTGAAATAGATAGGTTGCTAAATCAGTGTCGCCATATTCAATCTCTTGTACCGTATCAGTGATGTCGCGTGCTGGGTCCTCCGAGTCCATATTGAAATGGGGTCTTGAGGATCTTCAAATGGGTCCATATCCTGGCACGTAAAGTTAAGATTTAAATGTCTCTTATTCCTTTGAATGAAAAGAATCAGAGAATGCTTGAATAAACGGCTATTTGATAACTGGAACAGTATGTTTAATTTAGTAACTGCTGAATTAGTACGTTATTATAATAGTATTTTACATGCAACCAAAATACTGTGTTCAATAATATGTAATACGTATTTTATTTACAAACTAGCTGTAGGTACCCGCGGCTTTGCCCGCGTGAAAATCAGTGTCACCTAGTTTTTCCTGCGTAAATGCCGTCCCACGTAAACCGTAAAGTACTATTAACCTAAAACTTCCTCGAGTAGCTCCAATCTTTAATTTCAGTTCAATCAAACGAAAATCTAAGAAGATTTATACAAACTTTCATCCCCTATTTTATCCCCTTGGGGGTAGAATTGATCAAAATCTTTTCTTAGCGGATGCCTACGTCATAACATTTACCTGCATGCCAAATTTCAGCCCGATCCGTCCAGTGGTTTGGGCTGTGCATTGATAGACCACTATGTCAGTCAGTCAGTCACCTTTGAGTTATATGTACATATATATTTAGACAATATGCAAATAGCAATTATAAAATACCTGTGTTCTAAAATATTATGTTCTACCACCTATTTGATTATTGTTGTTAATTACGTCTGATTTCAGATAAGGATACATTCACCTAACGACATGGTGTCCGTGGCTTTAGAAAACATACTGGGTCGGTATGGAATTGTTCCGTTGGTTACGGACTTTGAAATAATCTTAAAGGTAACCTAACTAATTATTAACGTAATGTTTTGAATTTTCATAACCAAATAACCAAATATGGTATGTAGCCTGTTTCATAACGAAATACCGGTGGTCCGCTACACCTATTTCTGCCATGAAGCGGTTGTTATTAAAACCATCGTGTTTCGGTTTGAAGGGTGTAGTTGCCGACCCACTTGTATACCAGATGCGACCATCTTAGTCGAGCAGTATAAACACTAACAAATACTTACTGCAAGGTTACTAATAATACTTACCGGACTAATTTCACTAACAGTTCCATTCCTACATACAATCCTATTCGAGGTCGATTGCAGATGTCCATGGGCAGCAACAGTCACTTGTGACTGTTTTTCACTCCAATCCCTCACCCACCCTCACCCAATTGTGTTTCACTCCAATCCCTCACCCACCCTCTTAATTCCAGCAGAGCCACTCTAGCTCGTCAAAAAAACCGGGTGAAGCTGAGAACGCCACTAAGGTCAACAATATACTGTCTATTAGAAAAAAAATGTCGTGGTCGTCGGTCGCAGTCGCAAAGAACTGAATGCTACCTTTAGTCGCCATGCCTATCTGACATGTAGAGGGTCCCGGGATGATGAATTTAGACATTTGATACGGGTTCGGGTTTTGTGTACTTCGCTTTCTATGGATTTCGGTACGGGGAACAGTGAATTCAATTATGTGGGGGGATGTAAGGCGTTATTATTATAATTTTGTTTTCCTCACCATTAAGTAATTTATAACTTAGTGACATCGGCCAAATAAATATTGATTTTATTGTTTTTTCTTGCGATGGTTGTTAATTTAAACGGAAGGTTATAAACGGTGGACTATGGAATCTACACTTCTTCTACTCGTATCTATAACAGATTTGTTGAGCTTTAAATACTAGGATTTCTGGGGATCGTAAGTCTGTACCATTGCTTCAGTTTTGAGGAATATGTCTGTGAAGGAAATAATTATAAGGCCAATTTTAAAAGTATTATTAGTGTTGTGCCATTATCTCTTACTTCTCATGTTATCTTTGTCATAGGCAGAACAGACAGTGAACGATGGAACAGTGAAGTTCATACCACAGGACATTCGAGACTGTCTCTTCCGGTATGAAACGCCTACTTCCTATAAGGAGAGATGGCCCTTTAAAGAGTATACGTACAGTGCTTGCATTTTGAATTGCAAGGCCATTGCGCAGGAAAACTACTGCAACTGTTCGCATCACTTCCTCTCCAAGATGGGTAGGAAGAGTTTTTAAACAAACTTTTATAACTTACCAGTTACAATCCTCGCTACATCTCTATAGGGCCTGAGTTGTTAAAAGAGAGTCATCTATATTCATATCCAAGTTTTAAATGAAGTCCATGTTAAATTTTATCACAATAATTCCCGCAGTTTAGCTGTGATAGAATAACAGGCAAACAGAATCGGTAGGTGGTGGACGGTTCTCACGTAGAAATACTACCGCTACACGTATTTCCGCAATGAATCATTTTCGCTTGAATAAGATTTCACAAAGATTTGTCTTTGTTTAAAAACTTAGTCTAGCAAATGAGCATATCGGTCACCTGATGGTAAGTGGTCAACCTCGTCTATGGCCATGTGCGTCTGCCGAACAGTCGCCGTTTCTGGCTTTGAAGGACAGCGTTTTTTGCGTCTTTCTTGAAGAACCCCATGTCATCATAGCGTTCCGGGAGTACTTCAGAAGGAAGTTCTTTGCACATTTTACGTTATTAGATTAGATAATATAAGTGGCAGCTTTTTTAATTGGACATGTAATACCTCTGGTCTTTAAATTATTAATTTTATTTATCCTTGTTACCTTTGCAGTTGGCTTACCTGCTTGCGACATCAAAGGTCTGACTTGTTTGAACTCAAACAGAGGTGTGTTTATAACATGAGTATTGGAAATCTGTATATTTCAATTCAAAGTTCAATAAGTTTTTCGTAGCTGTGTTTATAGCTGCAGTCATTGTAATCTGTTCATATAGAACAAAGTGGAGTTTGTTACAAAACACTTATAACTTGAGAACTGCTGGACCGATTTCCATGGTTTTTGACTTGTTGGATTTCTTTCCACATGAACACAAACGTTCAGATCGACAACAGAAATTTAAACTTATCATTCATATTTCTGTCTCGCTGGGCATCGAACACTTAGAACGACAGTCGCGTGTGGTAACCATTGTGCCATATTGGTCGTCTTACCAAGTTTAAAATTCATAGACGAATAAAATAAAGAAACAACTTATCGCCCTAGATAGTGCAATAACTAACTTAGTCAAATTCAAATTTTTTAGCCAGTCTTAGTCAAACTTAGACTTCTTAAATCGTAGCATAACTGTCCTTTCGCAATGTTCAGATAATAATCAAAACAAATTAATTTCTCAAGTTAACCGCTGATATCGGGTCAAACATGGTGATTGATTGTAGCATTTATTGTAGCAATTATTGTAGCAAACATTTATTGTAGCAATTATTCGGTAAAGCACCATTACCTTTGTGTCAAAGCTCGTAATAATCGATATCAATTAATAATTTATTGTGTTATAACCCGTCCGTTGTACCCTTTACAATGTACTAGTTGTTAAACGCGATGTCGACTTCGATACAAAAACAATCACTATATGATATATTCATTACATCTTTGTAGCAATGATAGCCTAATAGTAGAAATACAGCCTCTCGCAGTTTTTTTCGCCAACTCTTTTCTCCCAACCTACCATTTTTTTTATTATTTTAACGTTGGAGAAAATGCATTTACGCATGTCACCTCTCCCCAGGGGACAAGCCATCCCCTCAAGAC
>DWLM01000056.1:0-10220 GCA_018245255.1 Azonax typhaon | reverse complement strand
GGGGGTCGAAAAGGGCCTGAATTCCTTCCAGAAAAGGATGGTACGGCCGTGCCGCTTGTTTGCTCGACTTAGCGGGGGCACTGCCGTGCCCCCAGAACTGTGCGCCATTATTGAATTTAGTGTGACAATATGCTTGAAGGAGAATTTATTCGCTTCGAAGTACATTCGTTAAATGACTGCGCAAAACATACTTTATTATGGTCGTTCGACACGTTTATTCGTGACTGATAATTTCAGTATCGCTGTAGAACTGGTTCTGTTATGTTATTTCACTATTATTGATAATTTTCTTGGTTTCTGTTAATGAAAATTTGAGTCATTGGGAATAGTTTTATATCTTTGAGAAGTTTTATAACTTTGTTTTATATCTTCCGTGTTCGGGTTTTTTTATGTACAAGAATTGTTCTGTAAAGGATATGGTATTAGTAATTATTAATGCATGTTATTAATCAGTATATTCAATGACATAAAATTAATAAAAATGCATATGAAAATATAATTTTATACTTAAATACGAATATTAGTGATGGGGCCAAGGTTGGAAGAAATTGTGGCTGACGGAAAATACTTCAGAAATTGCTCTGAGTTTATAGAGAATCGATACGACAATGCAGTCGTTACAACACGTCAGACGGAAGAAGAGAAGATCTATACGTACGACGAAGCTATCAATTTAACAGGTATTGATACTAATGATATTTAATCACTTCATACTAAACTGGATTATACCGGCCACTGTGTAAATTCGTTTTTACTTTTCCTTTTTTAACTTACAGCGCGTAACTAAATAGACTTATTTTAAATACATAACAGTGATTAACAAATATGCCCATGGGACAAAAAAAATTACACATCGACTCAATCAGGACACTTTTATTTTTATTTTCACGGCACATCACAATTTAGGCATCACCATATTATATGTATGTACAAGGCGAGATTACTACACAGTAAGAGTAACGTAACTTCAAATATAGCAATCGAATTTCAAATTCGTAAATGCTCTCTTTATTTATGAAACTCATTAAGGTTCCACATATTCCATTTCGGTTTTTACTTTAAAAAGAAAGAAAATTAAATCGTGATCGTTTGTACTCATAACCTCGCGCTATTAGATCAGAAACAAGCCCCAACCCTCAAATCGTTTTTCCTTTACACAAACTTCCTACATACATTTAGGAAATGGCTGGTACAACATCGCCTTGCTTATTACGCTGACGCTGGCGATACAAGGGATGGCTCTAGACATGTTCGGTTTCGCCATCGTGGTCAACGCCTGCTCGTGCGACCTGCAGCTTGATCACTTTCAGACCAGCAGTCTTCTGTCTGTGCCTTTGTTGGGTAAGAACTTAAGTATACATTATTTAAACTAACATATCTGTGTTGTTCTCTCTGATGGTCTAACATGGTACATACCACTTTGTTTCAAGATTTCAGCCAAATTCTTCATAAGCCTTTCGCAGTTATAGTAGTATTATAATATAATATGTAGTAGTATGGTAGCTAATGTCTGAATACGTAGCTATTGAGTTAAACTTAGGATAAATTACAGTTAGAAATGAGGAAATATAGAAAATTAGAAATAGAATAACACTACTTTTTGGAAAGTGTTCTTAAGTGACATTTTGAGTGTAAGATTAGAAGAAATTTCAAATGTAGCGATGGTTCTATTTAATTGTTTACAGGATCAGTCATAATGGCTTATCCCTGGGGGTACGTCTCGGATACACGGGGCCGAAAAAAGAGCTTAAGTATATCTTTATGGGGTGGTTTTATTATAGCATCTTTAAGCGCTCTTTCGCCTAATTGGATCGTACTGGCAGTACTCAAATTGTTTGCCAGTGGTCTGTAAGTAATTCATTGTTAGTAACTTGTGCATGTAATTAATTTCTCGTACCACGATCTCCTGTCATGTGTTATATGTATATTTCGTTCCTGAATACTTTATTATATTCGTTCTATGCCCTACACTTGATAAATTATAATGCCCTATAGTGACACTAAGGGTATATACATATAAATTATATATTCAATCTCAGTTTTAACAGGACGTTTAATTATGAAGTTATTGTTAATTATCTACTTCATTATTTACTAATCTTTCATTTGTCCTCAACTTTTGACAGGTAGATATAAACTGTGAGACCCGAGTGATGAATATGTTTATGTGATTTATTATGTCAGATCCAGCGGTTCCCAGTCAATGATTTACACCTTGCTCGGCGAGTCTTGCTCTGTCAAAACGAAGGGTTCCTACATGATCATAATGACCAGCTCACTTATGATAACGTTCTGTGTGTACACAGGTTTGTTCACGACTAATATAACCAGCAATTCCTATTCCCGTAAACCTATCCTAATACTAAGTAAAAAGCTTTCTGAAAGTTAATAAATCAGAAATGCTCGTGATCAAATGCATCGCCTCTGATCTCGTTTAACTTGAAATATAAGAAACATAGAACCTATACCATATAGTTAACATATTGATATCTATTATAATGCTGTACTTGAGTATTTACACAAATGGTTACAAAACAAATGGAAATGAACAAATACCTTACTTATATCGTAATATTTAAATGTACATAAGTATAATAACCCTTCAATTGTCGCAGTTGGTTAGAAATGCGTAAAAATATAAAATCTACTCCATAACAGTACCTGTACGAATTTCCAGTCTGAAGTATCTATGTAGTATGCATAATAAATTGATGTCGGTAACTCTACTTCAAGTCTTTATTAACTATTCTCTAATGGCACTACAGTTTTTTTAGTTGTCTCTATCATTTGACTGTGCCCGTATCATAAAAATAATAATAATTTTTCAGCACTTGGATATTTCTTATTAAGTTTGGACTTCGCATACGACCTAGGCTTTATAACCTTTAAACCCTGGAGGTTGCTGATCCTTAGTTTGGCAATGACCCTGGGTTTCAGCGCCATCCTTGTTTCCTTCTTTTACGAAAGCCCTAAGTTTTTGGTAAATTCCGGAAAAATAGAAGAGGCTGTAGAGATATTAAGAAAGATACAAAAGAGGAATCGAGTGGCAGGTGATTATCCGGTTAGTATTTGACTATAGCAAACACTAATTCGTAATTCTAAAATGCCATGGATAAAACAAATGTAATATTATTAAATAAGCTATTATGTTTATTGTAAATATTCGGTGAATATATCGATCGAATCGTCGTTAATATAGATATTAACACAAATTATAACCATTACAAATGATAACCATGACAGAATTTGGTATGAAATAGTTCATATTTCTTTTAAAGACATAGTTAAACGTTCAGCTACAGGATACAATTTTATAACATTTTCGGGGAAGTACACATTTTAGATATTGAAATTAAAAAAATATTGAGCAATTAAATTTATTATTAATTAATTTTAGTAATAAATTCAGCGCCAAACATTCGGTTAAATACCTGATACTAGTTTAACCTGCGGTTTACATGGCCTTTGCTGCAATATAGACCCAGAGAAAAAACTCCGGAGCAAAACTCTTGGCAATCTTGTAATCTTAAGTTTTATGAGAATATGGACACACTTTTTTTTTCAATTAATCGGCTACATAATAATAAGCTTTTCTTAAAATGATTATCATTAGTCTCATGCAACATACGATTACGTTGCGTTGGTATAATTTTGTGTTTGAATCTATTGCACGTATTTTATTTCTTAGTGTTTCATGGCTTGTAATATCCTTTCTACTATTAGTGAATTCAAAATAGCGAAGTGTTAAGAGTTTTGAATTTTGAAAACGGGGTTTAATTAAAGTAAATTAAAATTAAATTACATACACACTTTGGCGATGTACGAGTATCTAAAGCGGAATATGAATATAAAATGAAGACGCAGCGAATTTTTTTCCGGTAACAGTAATAGTAGTTTTACATTTTAAATTTGAACTGATCGTTTTAAAAGCTAATAAAATTTAATTTTTAATACAGGTAACAAGGATAGTACTAACAGAGATCACGTTCCAACGCAACGAGATGTCGTCGTTGAAATCTTTGTGGGATCAGATAGCGCCGCTGTTCAAGCCGCCGCTGCTGAAGAATACTCTGTTATTGTTTTACATCACAGCTGTCATTTACAGCTGGTGAGTTTTGAGATTTTCATCACAATACTATTAAATTTGGCAATCGTTGAAAATGTATGTTAATCTGCTTTTGAATTTGTTCCGATAATTTTACGAAATTATTAATCAATTATTTATCATTTCAGCAATAATGGTTTCTTCTTGTGGGTACCTATACTAATTGACTCGTTCTTTGAAAATTCTCCAATGCTTGGTAAAAACGAAACGGAAGGTTTTTGTGACTTGATAAAATCATTCCGCCCGAATGTTGTAACTGATGTAAGCATAACTGCACGTATAAAATACGTAACGCACGTAATAATATACGTATGTAATAATGAGGGATTTTACTGAAAAGAAAATTTAATCTTGTCAGTTACAGAATTGCACCACAGTAGTCAACTATGCGACATTACTGACGAGTGTAGTCCAAGGGTGCGTGTATATCACCATCAACCTGGGGATCTCCAGGCTGGCGCACCGGAAGAAGATCGTGTTAATTAGCCTCTTCGTGTTCACTTCTGGGTGTTGCTTCGCGATGTTGTTAATTGCGGAGAAGATTAGTAGTATTGTTGTGTTCTTCGGCTTTATGTTAAACAGTCTGGGAATGGGCATCGTCTTTTCTTACTTTGTGGAACTCTTCCCTACTTCTTATCGGTATGTTAGGATTATAGTATGAGATTAGTATGATAGAAGTTATTAGTATGATATATTTATAATATAACAGCTTTTGAATTGTTTGGTAACAATAAACCTTAATATTAAACTATGCACTGTTTAATCGGTACTTGTGAAATCGAGTTTTGGAGTTGGAATGAAGTAAAGATTTAAAATATGTCTTTAAAATGCATACATGTTACAAGATTTTATTTTAAGTAAACATTGTGATATTTACTAAAACTAAAGTAATTTATTTGGGTTTAAAAAATTATAAAACAAATATTTTTGTGACCACACACTTTTTTGTTTATTATAGTGGAATGATATCCTGTTTGGGCGTGATGGTGGCGCGCATGAGCGGGCTGGCCGGTGTCAATCTAGTAGGGGTTTTCATCTTTAGTAACTGCTCCGCCTCCTTGTTAATTTGGGGATCTTACACTTTGAGTTAGTATTAATAATTTATACAATCTATACCATTTAAATGAAACATCAACATTGAAAAATATTGAAGAGTTCTTTAAGTTGTGTGAAGCCTGCCAACCCGCACTTGGCCAGCGTGGTAGACTACGGCCTAAAAACATTCTCATTATGAGAGGAGACTGGTGTCCAGCAGTGGAACAATAAAAAGGGGTAAAAGATACTCTACAACGCTATTTTGTTAGAGGTGTAGAGGCAATGTAAGATAAAATTCAAACATTTCGATTAAAATAGTAATATACTTAGATAACATAAAGTGATTGTTTTGATAAGTTACTATAAGTGGTTTCTCATCTTTGGTTGCTGTACTACGCATCGCGTGGTTTTATGCTGCGGAACACCAAACAAAAATTCGTGCATTAAATGCGGGTGTTCAGTGATAATATTTTGTTGGGTGACCGTTATTGGGACATTTTGCCGGACCGGAGGCTTGTAGCTACTTGGTAGTGCATATCATGAGGAGACCGGTAATCAGTGGTAGATAGGAAGGATTGCAGCCTTTGTCGTAAATATCTGAATACATGAATAGTTGTTTGCAAATATTGAAATTATTGCTAACTACTTTGTTGCAGGCGGAGCGCTGTTCTCACTTCTACTGCCACCGGACCTGCTGAATAAATTTGAATAAGCACTTAATTGTCACTTTGTTTCACCTGAAAAACATGACACCTCACCTGAAGAACACACGTACTGTGATGTTGCTATTATATTGTCACTTAATCCCATATATTGGTGACCAGTAGGGTTTTATTATCAATATGTACTTACAGAACAAATATTTTTGTATTGTTTGATAACGATTTTTTGATTGGATGATCTCTGATCCAATGGTCAGAGTTCAAAGATAATGATATACACTTAAAGCCAATGGTATACACATAAACTGTTATTGTTAAATTAAGCCTTCATTATAATGAGACATCAGGTTGTATTTGGGTATCTTTTGTAATAATGAGTATGATGCTCTTTAAATTGAAAAATTTTCTGTAAAAATGTCTGCACTGCTAAAGCTGCACGGTAAGGTAGTAACTAGGCATGTATAAGTATTAGAGTCAATTATTGTTTTGAAATAATGGACACAACAAACCATACTTAACGTGTAATTGCCAAAAGAATGTTAATAAATAGTCTAATTCATTCAGAGTTGTTTAATTTAATCGAAAACATCACGACTACAAAAAAATTATCGAAGGTAGCAAGCAACCAGTTTTCCGTAAATACATCTTGTATTAAATTAAGCTTAGCCTTCGACGTCTAGACTCATCGTTGTACTCCATTTTATATTATTTTCTTATGATTACCTTTAAGATATGTGCTTAATGGGGTCATTTGATTATTATTTTTTGGGTTGACGACTACCTCACGATGACAATTGGGACCGATTGCTTAAGTAACTGCCAGAATATTCCCAATCATTTGCTTGCAGTAGTCACTGATCCATTCGATAAATGACTACATTATACAAGTACAACTGTATAGACAGTCTATAGAAAATTTGTTTGGCGTTTGTGAAGATAAGATGACCTCACGCCAAACGAAGAATCGAATGTCAGTTAACCAGTGTTTTTACGGCAAGTCGGTTTGCGTTTTAAACAATTTTTAGAGCCGATATTTTATCAAAGAGTAATATTCTATTTTGATTAAGTAACGAGTTTAGATGTACATATTTAAGTTTTGTTCGAGGAAGCGCGAAATAGTTTTTTGTATGGTTCTGTTTGTATGTAATGGTTCTGTATTGTTATTTTAAGCTGTTATTGAATAAATAACGTTATTGTGAAGTGTATTATTCTGGCCTTAAATATTTTACAGAAATTTAATCGAAACGAGCGCGTAGTATACTTCTGTATCGTTGGGTTAAGGGAATATATTATAATTTATGTGTAAAATGTATCTCTTTTTTGAAATTGGTAACATACATCAAATCATTCACTAAACTATAAGTAATTTGGAGAAGAAAAATATATTACAATGTATTTAGCTGTTTCCTAAATAAATTGTAACAAATTTTACCTGTTTTAATTTACATTTTTGGGTATACCTATTAATACACAAATAACTATAGGTACTTTTCGATAAGAATATATAGGTACCTTTTTACGATATGGAAGTGAACGTTCTGTGATAGCAACCGAAACTTAGTTAACTAAAATAAAATCTACGTAATTATTAAACCACACAAAAAATGGCAGTAAATTTAAGTTATATCAAATCTCAAGAGGAAGATATCGAGTTGAGAGACACCGCAAACGATCTTGTGAATCGTTACGCTTACGAGGAGGCCTTGGAGTTGACAGGTACGTTTATCTCGTTTTTGAAACAAGCGATTGTTACGCTTTCGACTGCTCGCCAACTGCTATATTATCCATGATACGCGTATACGATAATACTAAAATTACTGAATTATTCATTGTATCGTATACTTGATTTAAATAATGTTTTTGATTCGCTATGTATTTGTTTCGCAAATTTTTTGTTACGTACCAAGCCTGCCTAGTTCAGAATCATATCTAAAGTATTATTATTTTTAGCCAACATCGTATTTCACAGCTATTGAACACAATTACATAGATAATACGACGCTAACATTTCAAACTACACAAAAAAAACTGTTTAATTTTTCCAGAGGCTCTTCGGCTAGATATAGGTACCAATTAGAGCATTTTTATCTAAGTTGTTTAAAACCATCTACGTTATGTATCCCAAAAATGCAGTGTACATGTCCGCCCATGTTAAAATACATTTTTAAATGCAGTGAATAAAATAAAATACGATGTACCTACCTATTTTTATTCTTTAGTACATTCCCACACACAGAATGGATAACTTTTAATTTAGATGATTGCTTTATCTGATCTATGGAACCACCTTGCACTAGTTCATCGGGTTCGTCACGATTTATGTTGTATCCAGTCGCTGCAAGTTAGCCTACATGATTACGTAAAAAAGGTTTATTTGTAGCCAGTGTTATAAATGTCTATTGCTAACATATTATAGGTCATGGCAAGTACAACGTGGGCCTTCTGATTGCCTGCTTCATAGTGATCGTGGCAATGGGTATCGACATCTTTGGACTGGGTATCATCGTCACGGCCGCCACTTGCGACTTGGGGATGACGCTGCAACAGATTGGGATCCTTTCGTCTATGCCTTTTGCAGGTTCATATTCTACATATAGAAGTGAATAGGTTGTGGTTGATAGGAACATCTGAAAGTGGTAGACTTGCTTCTCTAAGATGAGACACCGTCACTGAAACCAGTTTGCTCGCTTTGCTGTAAGCAAGTTCAATGGGTGTGACTGAGATACATATAATAAAATAATAACTGCTTGCAATACAGGTTAAGGGTTTGCGAGTGAGTTAATTAATTCATAATTCATAATTTCTTTATTGCGTCATGCATTACAAGAAGGATGTTAAAAGTTGACATTTGAGACGACAGCATGAACCCCGCAAGGACGTTGCAATTTTGGTCATGATTAGCAGAATCACTTCTAAATTCTTTTTCTGTTTGCAAATTTTATTGGTCGTAGGGTACGAGACGATAAAATGGTAATCAATTGCTTGCCTCAGATGGAATTCAGTTTTGAGTATATTTTTCTTCGCAATGACAAAATAAGCTTTTAATTTATCTGAAAACCAAGTAAAAGTCACTTTGATCTTCCAAAATTAGACAAAAAAATCTTCCGTTGTCAGGTATCATAGTAATGTCATATCCCTGGGGTTACTTGGCGGACACCCGGGGGAGAAAACTGGTGCTAATGTGGGCGATGTGCGGAAGCTTCATCAGTGCTGCATTTAGCAGTCTCGCACCCAGTTGGCAAGTGCTGGCTGCACTGCGTTTTATCAGCTCTGCTTTGTGAGTAATAGCAAATATATCTCAATAATAGGAACAGGTTTCGTCTTAGTAGAAATGTGATTAATGGAACTAATTATAATAGATGTATTTATGTTAAAGTACAGCTGAAGGATACAGACAACTGTAGAGTGCAGTAATTACACACGATCAAGTGATGTCTGTAACTGTCTTCAATATAAGATATATTTATTCCACGCCCAGGTCAAGTGCAGCGGAATCCGCAACGTATGCTCTGTTGGGGGAATGCTGTAACTCCAGATCCAGAGCGCGGTACATGCTACTCATGACCAGTGCCCTAATGCTCACACCCACCCTGTATTATGGTATGTTTACTAGTATTAGATTCACGTAACCAAATCAATTTGGGTTTGTAGACTTTATTTATGTTAAAACGTAGTTAAAATATGTATTTCTATCTTACGAGTGGACATAGTATAGCGCTAGTTACTATTCGGCGATCGGTGGGAGCTCATACAGAAGACACTCGAATAAGTTTAAAAACAATTAGGCATGAGAAACCTCAGGAACTGCCATTTTGACGTTCGTATTTTTGTCGCGTTACTTTTGGAGTATCAAATTTAAATCGACTGGAAAGGACCAATGGATTTGGATGTTTGAAGTTGTTTATCTGTACAACGATTATATGTATGTGAAAGTACTTATATTGTTCTAGTTTCAAGGTGGTATTCGTATTTATAATATTCGTATAAATACGCCCTTTACGAACAACAATAAAAATATAGCTATTTTGATTTATAGTTTGGGGCTACTTCATTACAAAGTTGGATTTTTCCTACACTTTCATCGGCATCATTCTTCGGCCTTGGAGGCTTCTAACCCTGGTGATGGCATTACCTTTGGGCTTAGGTGCTCTCATGCTGCACTTCTTCTCCGAAAGCCCCAAGTTCCTCGTGAATGTTAACAGAGGAGCAGAGGCGGTGGAAATACTTGCTAAAATGTACGTGGTTAACGGTGGTAGGATTGAAGACTATCCTGTGAGTATGTCCTTTCAACAGAATTACAGTAAACGCCTTAACGCATATACGAGTATGTATTAAATCTATCAGTGGCGTGCGCTCCTTATAGGCAGAAAAGCAGTGCTTTACTTGCCATTCACAGATATTTTAATAAAACGTTCGTA
>DWLM01000055.1:0-10224 GCA_018245255.1 Azonax typhaon | reverse complement strand
GGAGTTAGAGCCACTTGATGAAAAGATACAGAAGTCAGAGCCCCTTGATGAAAAGATACAAGAGTTAGAGTCCCTCGATGAAAATATACAAGAGTTAGAGCCGCTCGATGAAAAGCTACAGGAATTAGAGCTGCTCGATGAAAAGGTACAGGAGTTAGAGCCGCTCGACAAAACGGTACAGGAGTTAGAGCCCCTTGATAAAAGAGTACAGGAGTTAGAGCCGCTCGATGAAAAGTTGCCGGAGTTAGAGCCGCTGGATGAAAAGATACAGGAGTTAGAGCCGTTCGACAAAATGGTACAGGAGTTAGAGCCCCTTGATGAAAGGGTACAGGAGTTAGAGCCGCTCGATAAAAACTTGCAGGCGATAGAGCCCCTTGATGAAAAAATACAAGAGTTAGAGTCGCTCGATGAAAAGCTACAGGAGTTAGAGCTGCTCGATGATAAAGTACAGGAGTTAGAGCCGGTCGACGAAAAGGTACAGCAGTTAGAGCCGCTCGATGAAAAGATACAGGAGATAGAGCCGCTCGATGAAAAGATACAGATGTTAGAGCCGGTCGATGAAAAAGTAGAGGAGTTAAAGTCGCTCGATGAAAAGTTTATTTCTGTAGAAGATGTGGTGGTGTCGAAGGAACCAATACATAAAACATCACAAGCTAGTTCAAGTGCTATTGAAGGTACTTTAAGCTTAAGTCAAGTCGAAACAAATTGTGCATCTGCTACAGATTCTGCTTCGAATACTCTTACGTTTGGTAAGTGTTTTTGTATGTCAATGAAAAAAGAATTAACAATTAATTCTTTTTGTGTAAAAATAATCCTTAATGTGATCTCACAAACATATTTATTTTTAAAGGGAAAATATACGTACACCTAATGGTTAACAATATTTATCGGACATTTAAGGAGATACAATAAACATTACTTATAATATTTTTATTGTTTTACGTCTACCAAAATTTAAAATTATAAGAACGGAAATAAATAAAATGACGAAAATAAATGTATGCTCTAGATAGCTCCGATATATTTTAATTCATACGAACCTAGTAAAAACTAATATGAGTGAAAGTTTGAAGGTTGGTTTATAGTATAGTATGATAAAAGTTAAGCTTAGGTTTGAAGTACTAATTAAATACAAACATTAGTATATTATGTGTCTAATCTAATCAAAAATATGTTTACCTTAAAAATTAAACGAAAAAATAAATTAATAATTTTACGGAATGCTTTTTTACAGGTACATTTGTGCATCATATCGATGAATTCATATGCGAAGATATAATAGATACCTTAATGAAATTAGCGTCAAGTGTAGATATTAAAGAACTTGAAGAATCTGTAAATGTGGCAAAAGAATTACGAGAGGGCATTGTTGCTTCAGAAGTATCAATTGTGGAATCTGTTGAACCTTTGAAAACTGAGGAAAACGAGTTTATTTTTCTAAAACAAAAAGATTGTTTTTTGCACCTACAGAAAGCATTAGATATTCTCAATGTATTAGCAGTGCATAATGCTGAAGTATTTAAACCTTTGATTGGTGAAAAATCTCTTGAACGATTTACTATAGTAGTTCAGAATCTTTATGCTGATATATTAGCCATTGTTTCGTCTTCTACGTATATAGAAAAGCACCTTGTTGCGGAAGTTAATAACGTATTGCCTGAATTTAGTCATTTGGCTATTGAAAGAGTAAAAACTATTGAAGATTTGAAAACTGACTTAGAGAATGAGATGTTAACTAATATTGCTGAAAGGTTAACAGATCGAGGAGACCAGGATATTCAGGTCCAAGTAAAGGGTATTAGTGAAAATAAAGATGTTCATGTGGATGAAGAGATTGGTAATTATTGATTTTATGTGTACATTATATTAAATTGTTGCTAGCTTAATAAAGCATTTTCCACAATATAATTAGCTATGTAATTTTGTAATCACTGATTATATTGAGATTTATCTTTAATAAAAATGACTTAAGTACAGTTATCGCAAATTATTTTTCAATTATTGATTAGTGTCTGGTATTTCGTTGTAATAGTGACAGATTATAATTGCAATTTTTTCGCTCAATTGCTAATTTTTTTGTGAAAAAAATGTAGTAGAAAAAAATGATATTGGTAAATATTTTTAAAGACAATACCAGTAAACTAATTAAAAAGTTGGACTAATTTTAAATTTGTCGTTTGAGAAAAAGTATCTACGCAATAATTGAAAAATTATTTATTGAATAGGGGAGGTTTTATTTTCACTGTGTATACTTTTCTTTTAACTAATTCGATGTAAAAAAATTTCAGATGAAATACTAGGTACAAGAAACATTGACTATATGAAAAACTTAGAAGCTTTGCTAAATGAGGTCAATAACAAAGTTAACTTATACTCAAGTGATGAAACTGCAGATGACAAGGAATCGTTAAAAAATATCCTTGATGAAGTACAAACAGTTATTATTAAACTAAACGTGATTTTGATGGAAGTTTAAATGACACTCTCAGTGAAACTCTGGAAGATTTAGAGTGCAGTGTAAGAAGTGTCCAACTTCAAATAGATGAAAATTGTGCACCTGAACTTTTAAAAGATGCTTGTGCCTCTTTGCAGTTATTGGTGACAAATATGAATGATATAACCAGTCATGTTATCTATACAAGTAAAGAGATGGACGTGAATATAATGCTTCAAAAATGTTCAAACGAGACAGACCAAACTATAAAGTTACTAGATGATGCATCTAAAGTAGACAATGATATTCAGATGACATATATAATATCAAAACTTAGTTTTCTGAAAGATACTTTAAAAACATTATCTTTAAACTTTAGAGACGACGCCAATACTCTTATATACAACGGTATTGACGTGCTTCAGAGCCTTGATCAAATGGAAGAGCAAATATTTTCATTAGAGAAGGATATTACAGCTGTCAATTGTACAACAGATGTCAAAGATAGTATACTTATTGCTGTTCACACAGTCTATGAAAATATTTCGAATATACGTAGTGCGTTATCTAGTATTCAAAAGGAGTATATGTATGAAAATTACGGCAAACCATCAGAATATTTTTTACATTCTTTAAAAAATGTTTCAACTTTATTTGAAATTGATAAAAAAAAGAATTGGAAGCATTTTGGAAAAGTTCTTCGTCAGGTTTTAAATCATTTTGAGGATATAAAGTTTTACGTAAATTTTGACAAAACTGCAAGGATACCAAGTGACGCTGCTTTCACAAAAATAATTCTGGATGAACTGACAAAGGAATTAAATAATGTTGTTGTTAATATTTCTGATATAGAATCAGAAGTAATGCATAAGGTAAATCAAACTTTAAAAATTGTAGAACATCATAATTTGTACTTGGAGTCGAGGTCTACCTTAGAAGTTAAAGAAAAAATACCAATTTTTAAAACTATAGCAGAACAAATGTTATTGTTGACTGAGGCTATTAGAAAAAACGCTGAAAAACAAAAAGATGCATTGCTCGAACAAAAATTGTTAGAAAGAAATGTAAATTTAAGAGAAAGAGAGAAGAACGACAAATTTGAAAGTGAAACATCTTCCAGTAACATAAATTTGGAACAAGATCAATCTTTAGTGGGAGTTGAAACTGAAAATATTAAACCAAAATTATTTGATGAAAATATTCAAGATATGATTGAAGTTGTTGACCGACAGTCATCAGCTGGTACGCAATCAGTGGAAACGGCGGCAGAAATAGCGGATGTGGAGCTAGATCCTCTCATCATAGAATTCTATTCTAGCAAAAAACTAGGAGAAAGTATTATTTTGGATAAAGACGTGCAATCTATATCTTTGAAGGAACAAGAAGGTGGGCTTAGTCATAAGAATTTAATTGACTGTGATATCTTAGAAGTAGAAAAACTACAAAAAACTGAGGAGATTAAAAACCAAGATGAAGAAAAAAATAAAATTTCTTTAGAAAGTGATAAAGAGGCAACGTTTCAGTCAGATAAAGAAACACCAAGTTCGTCATTCAAGCAGCATGAAGCAGCAGAACAAGAGTTATTACAATTCGAATTAGAAACCGGAGATAATGTAATAAACTCTTCTGCAATTGAAACTCAAGGGAGCGATCATTATTTAGGAGATACTTGTAAGGAAACTGATCATGCAACCAATGACATGAAATCATTTGATCAATCAATTAGTTCTAAAGGCCAAGACTCTAAAGTATCTAAAGAACACGAAGATAGACGAGACATGAAACAAGATGAACAAGAAATAGAAAAAACTCCATTAGATGAGGAGACAAAAACAGAAAAAAAAGAAGTAATACAGACAAAATACAAGAAAGAAGAATCTAAAAGTACAGATGGCGAAACGACTTTGGAAAAAGAAAAAAAAGAGGCGGAGTTGAGAGAAGACAAGTACGAAGAATATGTAAAGATAAAAGATCTAAAAGAGATACCGATATTAAAAGAAGAAAAACAAGACAATAAACAAGAAGGTGATGCAAAACAAACACAAATAAACGAGCAGTTTTCCGTAGAAGTAGGAAAACAAATAAAACGCAGGGAAGATATATGTCAGCTTGATTTGAAACCAGAAGAACAAGGCCTGTTACTAAAATCAGAAGTAGAAATGAAATTGAATGTCCAAGAAGGAGATTTGGAAAGGTCAGTAAACACTAAGGAAATGATAGATATACTTTTCAATAAAGATTCGAGTCCGAAACAACAAAAACTTGGCACGGAAGACGAACAAGCAGTAGTAGGAAAAGAAAAACAGGTAACAGATGAAAAACTTATGGACGAGAAAGATAAACCTAATCTGGAACAAGTAAAACAAGATGTTAGCACAAAACTTCATGAGCAACAAGCAAAATTACAAGTACAAGAAGAAACAACGAACGAAAAATCTATGAATGAAGAATGTGCTCATCAGGAACAGGAACAACCATTTATTAAGACTGAATGTCTACATGAAGAAGGAACAACTCGAATAAAAGAGCAAGAAGACAAGCTTGTTTTAGCTGAGGAAGACCAAGATGCAGGAATAAAAAAACAGGAATATAAAAACCCAGTCGAGAAATGTGCGATGGATGAACATTATCCCTTAGAACAGGAAAAACTTGATTTAGATACTAAACATCTCGATGAAAAAACGACAGATATAAATGAAAAGTCAGCATTGAATCTTATGAACGAAGAGTGCACTCCCATAGAACTTGAAGATAAAAATGCAGAAAAAACTAATTTAGATGAAGAAATAAGGCTGCAAAAAGAAAGTGATATAGTAGAAAGAAAAGTCACAAACGACGAAAAGCTTCGACGGGCACAGGAATGTCTAGTTTCAGAAACAAAAGGGCAAAAAGACCATGAAGCAGTGGATGTAAAGACAGTGGAAGCTGAAATACTATCTGTGGAACAGAAAAAACAGGATATAAATTCAAACCGTACAGATTTAGAAGCGAGATTAGAATTAGATAAAGAAATAGTGAGGGAAAATCGGGTACATCAACCGGAGACTGTTCTCTCGGAACAAGAAAAGCCAGATGTAGAAGCGAGATTAAAAGGTAGCACTGATATGATCGAGAAAATTTGTATAGAAGAACAAGAAAAAGATCATGTGGAACAGGAAAAACAAAATTTAGAAACTATATGTTTTCATGTGGAAACAAAATTTCAGAATGAAACAGAAACGGATCACATAGAAGAAAAACATGAAATTTGCGCAGAAGAAGAAATACAAGATGTAGAAGCAAAGGTTCATAAAGATAAAGTGATAATGGAGAAAATATGTGCAGAGCCTGGCGTATTAGATAAATTAGGTCTAGCACAGAATGAACAAGATTTAAAGACAAAAAGTGAAATTGAGGAAATGACATCACATACAGATAAAGAAGAAGAGTTAAATGTGCGAATCAAAGACGATAATACGGCAGTTAAGGATGAAACAGTAGTTGCACAAGCCACACATCTAGATGATGAACAGAGGCTACAAAGAGAAAAAGATGCAATTGAAAAGAACTTAGAAGAAAGGGCACAAATTCATCTGATTGAAGAAGTTCATAACGAATATGAGAATGTACAAAAAGATAGAGAACTAGTGGAGAAAAAATGCGTCGAAAAAGATAAATCTGGCCTGGAGCAGGAAAAACAAAATATAGTGGTAAAAAGCCTAGAAGAGACAGCGAGATTGCAAAGGGAACATGAAATGAAAGAAAAAGAAAGTGCAGAACTTGAAGAGTATATAGGTCTTGAAAGAGAAATACATGTTCCAGAGTCCAAATCGCTAAGTGAAACAGCGGAAAAGGAACATGAGGAAGAAAAAGACAAAGTACGAATTGAAAAAGAAAAACAAATTGCAGAGGCTAAATGTCTAGATGAAGAAACGAGACTTGGAACAGAAAAGGAAGTAGCAGAAAAGAAACGCTTGGCAGAAAAGAACTCAGTTAACCTTGAATGCGAAAGTCAATTAGCAGAGGTAAAACACCAAGAGGAAAAAGCAAGACTGCACGAAGAAAAAGAAGCTGTGGAAATAAAATGTATGGTAGAAGAACAGAAACTCCGGCTGAATTATGGAATTCAAGATGCTGAAGGGAAAGTAATAAATAAAGAAGAACAAAAGGATAAAGAAACCATGGATAAGAGAAGCTTGGAAGGAGGAAAGGAAGAGCTTCACCTGGAGCAGGAAAAACAAGAACTAAAGGTAAATAGCGTGAATGAGGAAACGGGGCGCCAAACAAAAGAAGATGAAATAAAAGACCTCAAAGAAGAAGAAAAAGTACATCTGGAACAAGAAAAACAAGTCATTAAAATCGAATGTTTAGATGAAGAGGCAAGAATTGAAAAGGAGAAAGAAACAGTGGTTAAAAAACGCAAGGAAGAAAAGAAAAAAGATATTGAACAGGAAAACCAAGATGCAGATGCGAAATGTCTGGATAAAGAAAAAATAGGCAAAACAGATGGAGAAGAAACCGACAAGAAACGAAAGAAAGATACAGAGAAAATATGCCTTGAACAGGACAGACAAGATGCAAGAGTCAAAGTTCTAGAAGAAAAAGGGCTAATTAATAAAGAAAAAGATACAGAAGATAACAAACATAAAGAAGAAAAAGTAGAGAAGATGCTCATTGGTGAGAAAAGACCAGTTTCAGAGATTAAATCTCTAAATGACGAGGCGAGAATTAGTAAAGAAACAGAAGAATTGGACGTGTTACCACGGGAAGAAGAACTTGTTCCCCTTGAACAGGTAAGTCAAGTCGTAGAGGTCAAACGTCGAGAAGAAGAAACGAGAGTTAAAGAAGAAAAAGATGCGTTGGATATGCAACGCAACGAAGACAAAGTTGGTCTGGAACAGGAAAGACATGTTATAGAAACCGAACATCCGGAAGTAGAGCCGAAAACTAAAAAAGAATTAGAAACAGCTAATGAGAAACCTAAGATACAAGAAGACAGAGAATGCTTTGAAGAAGAACAACGAGTTAATGAGGCTAAATCTTCGGAAGAAGAGAGAAATAAAATAGATAAAGAAAGAGTGGGTAAGAAACGCAAGAAAAAAGACAAAGTTCGTTTGGAACAGGAGAGACACGTTGTGGAAGCCAAACGTCTGGAAGAAGAAGCGAGAATTAAGAAAGAAAACGAAGCGTTGGACGTGCAACACAAAGAAGAAGAGAAAGTTCGCCTGGAACAGGAGAGACAAGATGCGGAAGTCAATCGTCTAGAAGAAGAAGCGAGAATTAAAAAAGAAAACGAAGCGTTGGACGTACAACGTAAGGAAGAAGAGAAAGTCCACTTGGAACAGGAGAGAGAAGTGGCTGAAGCCAAACGTCTAGAAGAAGAAGCGAGAATTAAAAAAGAAAACGAAGCATTGGATGTGCAACGCAAGGAGGAAGAGAAAGTTCGTCTGGAACAGGAGAGACGAGACGCGGAGGCCAAACGTCTAGAAGAAGAAGCGATAATTAAAAAAGAAAAGGAGAAAATGGATAAGAAACGCAAGAAAAAAGAAGAAAAAGAACGCCTTGAACGAGAACGACAAGTGGCAGAAGCTAAACGTCTAGAAGAAGAAGCGAGAATTAAAAAAGAAAATGAAGGATCGGATATGCAACGCAAGGAGGAAGAGAAAGTTCGCCTGGAACAGGAGAGACAAGATGCGGAAGCCAAACGTCTGGAAGAAGAAGCGAGAATTAAAAAAGAAAACGAAGCGTTGGATGTGCAACGCAAGGAGGAAGAGAAAGTTCGCCTGGAACAGGAGAGACAAGATGCGGAAGTCAAACGTCTAGAAGAAGAAGCGAGAGTTAAAAAGGAAAAGGAGAAAATGGATAAGAAACGCAAGAAAAAAGAAGAGAAAGAACGCCTTAAACAAGAAAACCGAGTTGCAGAAGCTATATGTCTGGAAGAAGAAGCGAGAATTAAAATGGAAAAAGAAGTATTGGACAAGCAAGGCAAAGAAGAAGAAAAAGAACAGGACAGACAAAATGCAGAAGCTACGCAACTACAACAAGAAGTAAGAATTACTAAAGGAAAAGAATCGGACATCAACCGGAAGGGGGAAGAAGAATCACGTCTTGGGCGAGAAAAACAAGTAACAGAAGCTAAGGATCCGGGACAAAAAGAGAGAATTAAAAAAGAAGAAGCCGTGGACGAGGAACGCAAGAAAGACCGAGAAGAACGGGCTCGACAAGATGACAATGCAAAATTAAAAGAACATAAAGAATCAATGGAGAAGAAATGTAAAGAAGTAAATGGGACAAAACATCGAGATAGTAGGGACAAAATTCAAACAGATGTAGATAAGGCACTCAGAGGGAAAGTTGAATTTGATAAATTTGATAAAGAAATTAAAAGTGGTCGTAGGCTAGACCAAGACGTTGATAATAAAATCCACGGAATAGAAAACTTTATAGACAGTGGAATTGAATTTCAAAAAATGCCATCCACATTTAATGGTTCCATTGACAAATACAGAATTGGAGAAATAAACTTATCGTCTGTAGGTGAACAGAAATATGACGAGAATAAGGAAAAGATTCACTTCATTAATTACAGTGATAATAATAATGTTGGGTTAGAATTATTTAAACCACCTGGATACATCGAGAAAAAACATGATGTGAATAACCGTTTAGCTACACTGGATATTGATCTACCTAGCAAGATGCCTACGATTTATAAAGCCCAAACTCTTTTGCAAGAAGCACAATTACGATTTTCAACACCTCAACCACATGAAACGAACAGAAGCTCCGAATCTATAGAAAAACGGTCGGACGTGAGACAAAGATCTAAGGCACTTGGTGATGTTACAAGTACTTTTATAGAAAAACGTACAGGTATTTCTCGAGATCATAAACGAAAACCAATTTTTTCTACATATCTGACAGATAGAACAGCGGTGGAATCTTCAAGAGTAAAGTTGACATGTAGTGTACTTTCTTCAAATGAACCGACAGTTACTTGGTTTAAAAATGGAGTTTTATTAGATAACAGATTGAAATACCGAACAAAAGTAATAGATGGTTTAATAACACTAGAAGTTCTTAATGCAGTTCCGAGTGATTCTGCTGAATACACTTGTACAGTTCAGAATGAAAGTGGATCAGTTAGTACTTCAGCGAATCTGAAAGTATATCCTAGTTTTGAAGCATCACCTATACCCCCAACGTTTACTCGATCTATCCGAGGTTTGTATATTTAACACAATTGTAGAATTTTAAAAATATTTCAAATATTAATAAAACATGACATCCCTTTTACAGATACATATCATTTAGCTGAAAACGAACTAACATTAGAATGTCGAATTCGAGGTCAACCTTTGCCTACCATAACCTGGTTAAAGGATGATCAGCCCATCACATCTGACGAACGATATCAAGCCTATTATCTTGCCGATGGTGTATGTAGATTGTCTATTAATGCGCCCACAACAGCAGATAGTGGAAAATATACCTGTAAAGCAGAGAATTCAATGTGGTCGGATCAAATTACACATGTTGTCAATTACAATGGTAAGCTTTTATCGTAAGTGGTAATGTTAACTTTTAAGTATTTATTTAAAGATATTCATTCGTATCGTAAATATTTTATTACAGGCAAGGAAAGTGGCTTAGGCCTTAATATAGCCACTATAGAAAGATCCCGATTTAATCGACAAGTAATGGAATCTAGGCGTCCCCATTTTACTAATGTTTTAAGTGATTATAAAGTAACAAGAGGTGGCACAATCGGTTTACAAGTAGAGATTAAAGGGTCTCCTACTAGAGTTGAA
>DWLM01000054.1:0-10251 GCA_018245255.1 Azonax typhaon | reverse complement strand
CCCGTGGACATCTGCAATCGACCTCGAATAGGATTGTAGGAATGGGACTGTTAGTGCTGATTAGTTCAGTTAAAGTTCAGGTAATACCTGATGTTAGTAATATTAGTTGATTAGTACCTGGGACATGGGGACTGTTAGTGAAAACTAGTCCGGTTAGTATTATTACTTACCATGCAGTTAATATTTGTTAGTGTTCATCCTACTCGAGGTCGAATGTTATGGCATAATTGAATTATTATCAAAGCCATTTTAAGTTCACACGGTTTTGAATTGTTATTACTTCCGTTTTCTTTAATTAAAGTGCATACAATTCATGTTTACAGGTTGGCAACATATTTTTCCTGGACACATTTTTAGGTGGCGCGTTTTTAACATATGGCACGGACGTCGTCAAATTCTCGAATATGAACCAAGAACAACGGACGGATCCAATGGTTAGTTAAAAAACAACGATAGATAAGAAATGAAAGAAAACTTGTATCAGTCTTCTGAGTTCTCTCACACTTAATATCTTTATTCCAGATCGAAGTATTCCCGAGGGTGACCAAGTGCACCTTCCACAAATTTGGTGCTTCCGGAACTATCCAGAAACACGACGCCCTCTGTGTTCTGGCGTTGAATATACTTAACGAAAAGATATTTATCTTCCTTTGGTTCTGGTGAGAACAAATTCAGTTAGTCCACTTTTAATTAGTCAACCTCCGATTATTACATGAAGCTTTAAGACTAAAAGTTGTAACAATTAAAATTATCCTTGACGAGGTAAATGAACTTCGCCTCCGTCGCTGAATCAAAATCATGAGTTGCAAAACTAAAGTACCAATTAAGTTTTTCCTGTTTGTTCAAGCAATGTAGGGTTTATGTCCTTAATATATGTTATTTTTTAATTTAAAGGTTTATCATCCTGTCGGTGGTGACTGGTCTCGCTTTGGTTTATTCGGCGGCCGTCATTTTGTTGCCGAGCACCCGCGAGACTATTCTCAAGCGTAGATTCCGCTTCGGCACGCCTAACGGGGTTGAAGCGCTCGTTAGAAAGACTCAGGTATGTTCACTATTCATTCGATTTCATCAGATCGGATCAGGTATGTTATACAATATTATAAATGCTAAAGTAACTTTGCCTCTTACGCACTCGTAACTACAAGGCTAGAGCGATTCTGATAAAATTTAATACGGAGATAGCTTGGAGAAGAACACATGCTATTTTGTTCGTTATTCTATGGCTTCGCCAATGAAAACTGTTAGCGAGATCTGTTAATATTAACAGCGTGAAACATGTTTAGATATTTCAGAACATAATAATAAACACCCTTGTAGATTTTAAAAAGACGTTCTTTGATATGTCAAATAATTTAGAACTCATTACGTTACTTTCCCTTGTAATAAGAAGACAAAGAAACCAATTAAACCATGAATTTCCTCGAAACAAACCCTTAAGCCGTTACGGCGTTAATAAAGAGAGTAACTTAATGTTGGGACATTTTCAGGTCGGCGACTTCTTACTTCTGCACCTTCTCGGCCAGAACATGTCTCTGCGAGTGTTCGGTGAGGTGTTAGACGAACTGTCGCGGCGGATTCATCACGGCTCTAATCCTCCTTCCGCACCGTCTACCCTAGAAATGGCGCCGATCTACCCTGACATCGACAAGTTCTCCAAGGAAACAGAGACGTAAGCCTACTAGTTATTAACGAGCAATACGTCCACTGTATCTTCATACGTTAACCACCATGACTCGACTACATCTTTTGAGAAATCTTTGGTAGCATTTTCGATATATTTCAATTGGTCTTAGAGTAAGAACGATTTTTCAAAGCATGCACTGGAGTCTTGGCGATTTTGTTCCTGCTTTCAAAGGCGTATTGCTCAAATTTTAATACCCAACAAAAGTTAAATGTCAGTTACTATACAGTGACATATAAATGTAAGAGAAAATTCGATAGTTTGCATTTCATGACATTCCTTTGTTGTAGGCAACATGATAACTTTAAATTGTTAAGATGTCAGCCACAGTTTGCCTTTGATAAGCCTGAGCTTTAAACCTAGGTCTCAATAGCGTGTTTAGAATATTTTTAATGATGCGTATTAGCGTGAGTTGTGAAGTTTAATTAGTATAGATAAAATTCATTATAAAATTGGCATAATAATGACAAAATTTATTGCAAAGACTGTGTATTAGTTTAATAGAAAATGCATATTACTGTTGGCTGTTGACATCCGTTTTATACTAAATTCTAAATTTATTTTAGATATTATTAATTAACATTCGATATATTACACATATGCATAATGGTTGTAAATGGTACATAACTATATCAATTCATGGTCTATTCTTCTGCATTAAGAAATAAAGGAATGTAAATTTTTCAAAGTATTGATCAATATCAATCAACATATCAATCGCTCAAAAATAATTACAGTTTAGGAACGCATAACCTGTTTAACATTTAAGAAAATAATGATTTTCATTAACCCTTTAAAGAAAAGTACATACACACAAATGATTTTTTTTCTTATAATACGTAAGATCGATATATCGATTAGTGTAGGTTATAAGGTTCCAATATTTGTATTTTGTTTGTATTTGTATGTATACAAAATCTAGATATAATAAAACAGGCGGTCGTGTTAGTACAAAGATTCCTTTTGTATTTTGTATGTGCATCATCGATTCGCCTTGTTTTATTTCATTGTCGCAATAAAAGTTGTACGTCAATAAACTATTTTAGTCTTAGTATAAAATTGTTGGTGCAAAAGACGAGGTGTTTCTGTTGACGAATGTTATTATACTAATGTGATTTACTCGATATATTGTGCCATTGTAACCGGTAATTTCTCTGTGAGCGTGTAACTAGCGCTCAGCTTGCATTTTTCTGTGTATTTGAAACATTCGCCATTCCATCGAGGGCTCGTTTGTTACGTGTTTTAAGTTTTAGATTAGTATACGTTCTCAGTCAAATTAGCCATACGACGATTTGATGGACATCCAGGAATCTCGAACTATTCTTCCATATCAATAATATTAGTATAATAAGCCCCAGTATATCGATGTAGGATATAATAAATAAGTTAGTTTTGAAAGTGACTTATTGTATTGTACACTTTCAATAGGGTTTCATTTGTGCTCTTTAACTATACTATGAACTATTCTAAAGGTATGAAATGTATTTTAAGAGTTTATTACTATTTTACTATTCAGTATAATATAGTGTTATTTTTAAGAATCAGCTTAGTACGGATTTATCATTCCTTTTGATATTATTATGCATGTGTTAGACTGTTCTTGTGACAATTTTGATTCTATTGACTCTAAGGAAATTAAACAATTTTAATAAATCATAAGTGTTTTATTTAATACCTTTTATATCACACATGAAAGTACTTCTGGTTTCGTGTAATAAAGCACAGTTATACGAAAAGTTGCATACCTAATTTCAATACTAAGTTGTTCTTAACTGTCTACCCAGATTATGGAATTAGAAAATAAACCAATTATGCCCGCTACAACCCACAATACTTTTCCTAGCTTCGGATCTACCTTGAAGTTAGTTCACGCTTCATTCCAATTCACCATTTACACACGCAACACCGTCACATATTAGTTATAATTACAAAACGATTAGAATTAGTTGATCGTTAGTGGAATTCAATTGTCATAAAAAACATAACGCAAGAAAAAAGTTATATAGATACCCAACAAACTCCATAGGTAGTCAAACAATTAAAATGACGAGAACAAATATTTAACGTTAGAAATCGCCGATACTCATAACAATAAATAGTAAATATACTGTCAACAAATGACCGAAAAAAGCAAATAGTAGCAAAAAACATAAAATACAGCGACTCATAAATCCCTCGCGGACCACTGTACCAAAATCCTTATTTCCCTTATTTGCCAACGAGTACGACTAAAACACACCGAACTCTATTGTTGACAGTCACAGACGAAACAATATGGCGGCAGGTGCTGAACGTAAAATGTTCTCGCCATAATTGTTATCTGCGTTCAAACTTATACATATCTACCCGCATGCTCAATTTTATTATTATATGCCCGTTGGAAATGTACTTTTAAGTATGTGAATAATGTTATCTTTTCGCGCAAAGTGAAATATAAGCGATACGATAGTATGGGCCAAATGCACGTAACAAAACTTCAATGGAATCGAAGAGTTTTCATAGCTATAAGTATGTTCGCAATTACGTCACTTATTTATTACTTCATTCGATCACAAAAATGATTAAAATTTCCAGTGGGCGGCCGGTCCTATTATCTACATAGATATTAGAACTGTCAAACTGAACGTTACAATTTCTTCATTGGAATTTTTATACAAAAATACTATTCAAGTTTCAGACTAGATCAGCAGATTATCCAAAAATTTCCTTTCGTACACACCTTGTTCGGTTAATCAGGAACACAACAAAAAAACAGCCAAAATGATCAAGCGGTTTTCAAGTGACGCTCTTTCACACATTCGGCTATTTATTTTTGCATATAAATATAGAAGGAGATAGAAGATACGTAAATATCTGACCTTATCAATATTACGAACCGTAAAACAATTGTTAGCTTCTTTAATTATTATTAGATTGTATTTACTGTTATTACTAATTTTATTTATACATTCGGTCTTTTTATTAGCACATATTTGACTTATCTGAGTCATTCGGCCATTTTGTCAGTTACGTCATCTGGTCACGTGACTCATTCGTTTATAAGGCGGACCAACCAAGCGCTAAAGACATTACGGCTCAGAACGTCGCATTGTTAAAACGAATCGTTAAATTGTAATTGAGTTACATAATATCTACCGCAGTGTAAGTACAACATTATGAAAATCGATAATATGTCTGAAAATTATTGCATGAATTATAATACTATTAAATATTAAATATTAAAATTAAATATACTTGTAGGTTATAAAATTATTTTGCCTTTCATTATGAAATCCCCCGCATTTTGAACTGAACGATAATAGTTCAGAAGTGGGATCGTAAGAAAATTGCATAATTTTCTTTCACGTCCACAAACGGCCAATAATAAGATATAAACACTATTTAATGAAATTAGTAGACCGGAGATAACCTTTTACTCAATCCTCGACTACCCACATTTTATTTAAAAAGAAAAAAAAAAAGGTTGTTTTTTAGAAGATTTTAGTTTTTTTTTAGGCGTTTCTTCCGTATTTTGTCGATGTTTTCAACATAATTATGGATGAACCCAGCCAAAAAAGGTTGTTGTTCACCACGGGTGGTTACGAAGTACCCACGTTAGAGGATCAAGGAATATTCGGGAGCGAGCCCAGGTTTGAGGGCAGGAGCGAGCCCAGGTTTGAGGGCAGGAGCGAGCCCGGGTTAGAGGGCAGGAGCGAGCCCGGGTTAGAGGGCAGGAGCGAGCCCGGGTTAGAGGGCAGGAGCGAGCCCAGGTTCGAGGGCAATATTATACCCAGGTTGCAAAGTAATGGACAGCGTATGTTGGAAGACACTGATGTGACAGGAAGGATTGAAGGAAGGCGCTCTAGGACGGCAAGGAGGCGCAGCGTTATAACTAACTCGGACAGTTCATCGGATAGACAAGTACGTAGCAAGAAAAGGAAGTATCATGCAAACAGTTCAAGAAATGCTGGACGTGGGGCGAGAAGAAGAAAATACAGAAGTGACAGTTCAAGTGATGGTGAGTCGCCAGACAACTCTAGACGTAGTAAACGGAAGGAATCTAAAACCAATGTCATGTTAGATAAATTTCTGTCAATTTTAAATAGTGTCAAGAGTTCAGATAGACCTAGACTGTCTTTTAATACCAATGTAATACCGGAGTTTGATCCTATGCGTAAAGAGCAAACTATACTAACATGGATCACTAAGGTTGAAGAATGTTCAGAAATATATGGATGGGACGAGAAGGAAACGATTCACTACGCTCTTCCAAAATTAACCGGGGTAGCAAAGACTTGGTATGAGGGTTTGCCCTCTCTGTTGCATACTTGGGGAGAATGGAAGAAAAAGCTTCTTGAATCGTTCCCCTGTCGCGAGGACTATGCTGAACTCTTGACTGAAATGTTAGGTAAACATGTTAAATATGGCGAGTCATTGGAGCATTATTATTACGCGAAACTTAATCTCTTAAATAGATGCAAGATTTATGGGAAACAAGCCGTAGATTGCATTTTGCATGGAGTAAATGATCGTGCTATTAAAGTAGGCGCCCAAGCGGCTCAGTTTTCTGAACCTGAACAAGTTCTCAATTATTTTAGAACAGTCAATATAGGTCAGAATAGGGTCATGCAGGATACAAGTACCAAATATAGATTTGATCGTAAATCTTACAATAACGTAACACAAAGAAATTTAGTACCTAAGGCGGGAGTATCTAATACGAACATAAGATGCTTTAATTGTAATGAACTTGGCCATCCCAGTTTTAAGTGTGAAAAACCGCTTATGAAATGTTCCTCGTGTGACAGATTGGGTCATCAAGCTCACAATTGCTACAAAAATAGGACAAACGTAGACTCTGTTAAAAATGAAACGGGCATGGATAAGAATGAGAAACACGTCTCTAAATTGAGTATTTTAGGCAATCCAAATGACAAATATGTTTTTGATATTAAGATTAACGGTCAAATAATACCATGTCATCTAGATTTAGGCAGTCAGTGCTCACTAATTAAACTTGGCACAGCAAAAGAACTTGGACTCGATATAAACCGCCCTTCTAACTTACCGGTCCTTCGAGGTATAGGTGCAAACTTAATCAATCCATTGGGCTTTATTACTACTACGGTTGAAGTTCAAGGTATTAGCAAGACGATTGATATTTACGTTGTAGATGATTATGTCCTAAATTACCCGGCTCTCCTAGGTCATTCGTTTACCGAAATGCCTGATCTCATAATTACCAAAACCCCGTCTAAAGTAATTTTTGAAAAAGTCAACACCAAGGTTCATTTGATATCCGATAATGACACGTCCATTAGAAAGAAATCTTTGCGCTTATTACCAATTAGAACTGATGGAATATCCAACGGGAGCATTTATATATGCGGTTCACTCAGAGGAGAGGAAGGTAAGGAGTATTACCTACTACCGGGAGAGTATAGTATTAAGGATGGTCGAGGTTCCGTATTGGTTTTTAATGTGTCTGAATTCGACGTAACTATCCTTGAGAGTTCATTAATAACAAGATCCGTTGACGTTAAGCACTCAAATTCGTTAGAAACTTTGAGCTGTTCACAAATTTCCTTCAGCAAAACCGAATCTGATGATTCGCTTAATTGTGGTGAGAACTTGGAGACCAGCGATCGACTGCGGCTACAAGGCTTACTAAATAAATATAAAGACTGTTTTTCCACTAGCTTAAAAGATCTGGGTTTTACCAACGTTTCAGAGATGGTTATAGAACTTGAGGATAGTGCACCCATTGTTTATCGGCCTTATCGATTGTCTTACTCCGAAAGATCGCTCGTTAACAATATGGTCCAGGAGATGCTTGATAGTGGAATAGTGAGGGAGTCCTCTTCGCCATATGCCAGTCCTATTGTATTAGTCCAAAAAAAATCTGGTGAAAAACGATTATGTGTCGACTATAGAGCTCTTAATCGGAAGACAAAGAAGGACCACTTTCCCCTTCCGCGTATCGAGGATCAACTGGATCAACTAGCAGGAAACAAATTATTTACGTCCCTTGACCTAGCCTCTGGATACTATCAAATATCGATTAACGAAGAATCCCGCCATAAAACTGCTTTTGTGACTCCAGACGGACAGTTTGAGTATAATCGCATGCCCTTCGGATTGGTCAATGCGCCCTCCGTTTTTCAAAGGACCATAAATAAGATTCTCCATGATGCCAAAGTAAAATATGCCATCGTCTATATGGACGATATCCTCGTTCCATGTAAAAATATAGACGAGGGTTTGGAAAGGCTCGAAGAAGTTCTCAACCTTCTTAGACAGGGCGGCTTAACATTAAAACTTAGCAAATGCAACTTTTTCATGAACAATATTAATTTTTTAGGATTTGAAATAAATTCAGACGGCATTCGGCCGGGCAGTACAAAGACTAGTGCTATTTCACAGTTTAGGGCACCTACAAATCAACATGAGTTGCGACAGTTTTTAGGGTTATCTGGGTTTTTTAGGAGATTTATTAAAAATTACGCCATCCTAACAGCTCCGTTGACGGACCTTCTAAAGAAAGATGTGCCCTGGTCATGGGGCAGTAACCAGGATAGGGTTTTTAATCTCATTAAGCAATTGCTTACTCAACGCCCATTGCTAGCTTTATATAATCCCGAAGCGCCTACACAGTTACATACTGATGCCTGTAAGGACGGACTAGCGGGTATCTTATTACAGGTTGATCTTGCAGGAGCAGCCCACCCTGTCTCGTATTTTAGTCGCAAGACATCTCCGGATGAACGTAAGTTGCACTCTTACGAACTCGAAACACTGGCAGTAGTGGCATCTCTTAACAGGTTTAGGGTATACTTGCTAGGAATACCATTTATTATTTATACCGACTGCAGTGCTCTAAGGTCCACACTAATTAAGCGCGATCTAATTCCGCGAGTAGCCCGCTGGTGGGTTCAGATACAGGAATTCGATTGTACTATCGAATATAGACCAGGCTCCCGAATGACTCACGTTGATGCATTAAGCCGTGGCCCAGTGTCTGCTCCTATACCTGAGACTCATATCCTAGACATATTGAACATTGACGTAACCGATGATAACTGGATTAGTACTGTGCAGGAAGCAGACGAGGAAGTCCAGAAAATTAAAAGTATTCTTGGTGACAAAACCGCAGATATGGTTATGGACGTTCACAAAAACTATAAATTAGTAAATGGGAGAGTTTATCGCATAGTTGGGGACGAGATTAGGTGGCTGGTTCCAAAAGGAGTTCGCTGGCAAATTTTGAAGCGAAATCACGACGACATCGGGCACTACGGATTCGACAAAACTTTAGAACGGATTCGGAAGCATTATTGGTTCCCAAAAATGAGACGTTTTGTAAAAAAATACGTACAGTCTTGTATGGAATGCGCTCATCATAAAATACCCGGGGGTAAACGAGAAGGTGAGTTACATCCTATTGAAAAAATTAGTACTCCCTTTCATACTGTTCATGCAGACCACTTGGGTCCTTTCGTGAAAAGCAGAAGAGGTAACTGTTATTTACTAGTACTCATTGATAGTTTTACTAAATACATTAATATAACGGCTGTCAAAAATACCAAATCCTTAACCACCATTCGTGTTTTAAAAGAACATATTAGTTATTTTGGGGTGCCTAATCGCTTAATTACTGATAAAGGGACAAGTTTTACCAGCAAGACATTTAAAGAGTTTGTTTCATTGTACGGTATAAAGCATATTACTAACGCTGTGGCAACACCTCGTGCAAATGGCCAAGTAGAACGATTTAATAGGACTATTTTAGATGCTCTCTCGACCTGTAATCACAATAAAGACGAAAGATCTTGGGATGAATCTGTTTATGATATCCAAGTTGGCATAAATACTACAATTAACAAAACGACACAGAAAACTCCTTCAGAACTATTATTTGGTTTTAACGTTATTAGCCGAACGGAGGGAATTTTAAACCCAGTTATTTCGGATACCACTAATTTAGCTAATTCGGACGAGTTAGAAGAAATAAGAAATAGGGCAAGCGAAAATATTAAGGAACAACAATTAAAAGACATAAAAAGATTTAATAGGACTAGAAAACCAGGAAAGGTATACAGGGTAGGTGATTTAGTTCGTATCGAGAGGCAAATGCCTCATGATGGAAAATCCCAAAAACTAGTGATGAAGTTTCAAGGACCATACCGCGTAATTAAAATACTTCCTAATGAACGATATGTAGTTGAAGATACTCCCATGACTCGCAAACATGGCCGCCGTTACGAAGCTGTAGTTGCTATTGATAAAATACAGCCTTGGCTCACATTTTGTAGAGATTTGGAAGAAAGTGACGTAGATAATTGTAATAGCAAAAGTGAAAATGAGGATTAACCCATTTTCTTTTTCTTTGTTTTGTTTAAAACATAAGTATTTTTTTTTTTATTTGTTTTTTTTTTAAGTGTAAAATAATCTTTTTGATCAGTGTAAATCAGCTTACATAAGCGCGAGGACACGCTCTGAACAGGATGGCCGAGTTGTTAGCTTCTTTAATTATTATTAGATTGTATTTACTGTTATTACTAATTTTATTTATACATTCGGTCTTTTTATTA
>DWLM01000053.1:0-10260 GCA_018245255.1 Azonax typhaon | reverse complement strand
CGCTTCACGGCAGAAATAGGTGTAGCGGTGGTCCTTCCCCGGGCGAACTGTATACAAGTTCTACCACCAGTAAACATAACATTATAACGTATTATAAATCGAATTGGTATGAACTCGGTGAGCTTTGTACATTTAATAATTTTGCAGGTTAGCAATAAAAGTTTCAGGAAGCTATAGACATTCGGCACACAAGTGAGACCGACCCACGGGTCAGGGGTCTGAATCGTTAGCTATAATTAACTTTTCGCATTAATTAATTAACTTCAACGTAAGTATTCGATGAGCTGTTCGTTCATCATGCAAAAAAGAACAAACCGACTTTAAGGAAAGTCTAATGGCGCAGTGAGTCTAATCAAAGTGCGGTGATCTGGTAATGATCAATAAGTAGGTACATGAAAATTAGTACGAATTTCTATACAATTTGGTGTAATGATTGGTGATTTGGTATCAAAGATCGATTGTCTATTTTAAACTTACAGTCAGCAAAATAGGATGGTAAGGGCTAGTGGGACAAAATTTAGCAGGGGCCACGTAGGAATCAATTACTGTTATAATTAAAAAAAAAGAATGAGGCAAGTGAGTGATTAACGGTGTCACGCCACGTGGTTTCGAGAATCCGTAACAGGCAACCGATTCACCACCCACTTTTTCCTTCAAGCATCACAGCCATTTCTTTGTCCCCATATAAGTAAAACCGCAGATAAGAAGCTCTCAAACATAAATGCCATCGAAAGCAATGACCAAATAATCTCCTGCACTGAGCTGCGTCATCTACGATCTATTACCTAAATACATAATAAGCATAGGTACTCGTATTATATGATACATTTCAATTAGACAAATCCGCTCTACTACCACAGACCCCGAAAATGGATTGTACATTCTTCAACACTAAATCCACATAAGTTTCACATAGTTGGCATCGAAGAGGACTAGTGTACACAGGACCCCAATTTGTCATCAATTTGCTCGCGAGCCAGAGGACTGCCGGAGCGTTATTTGATGGTTTGGGATGCCGACATTTTGATACTATTCATTGAGCCCGTTCATTTAGTGTGGATTTCAGTAACTTCGGTGATGAAATATTTAGAGATACTTTTTAGGTCTGGTGCTCGGGACGCAGGGTGTCCTGTCTTGTTTGAGAGTTAATCATACTTTCTTGAGCTAAGCTGGGCTGCTGTGTTAGTCTTCAGTAAATAATAAATAATAATAAATAAATGTTTCTTTTCCAATAAATAAATTTACAAGGTAAAAGTTGACCACCAGTACCCATTATAAGATTTAACTTGTGTTATGGGTACTGGCGCTCTCACAGTTGTACTTATACACTTAAAGAGTATGTGTGTACGTGAGTGCGTGCGCGCGCGCGTGTGTGTGTGTGTGTGTGTGTGTGTGTGTGTGTGTGTGTGTTAGACAATCGACATATTGATCAAGCTCTCTGTTTCTTCATAATTTTTTGTTTGTAACCATTTATAGACTTTTAATTTGCATTGTTGTTTAGTTAGCGGGAAAATATTGCAATACTTATTGATTTTGTTGTATAAGTAATCTCCGAGAATATTAAAGTTATGTTTAGAAAGAACTTTCCTAGCACGTGAAATTTGGCATATAGCATAGAATCGTCGTTTTTTTGTCACATCAGTATTAAACTGTAGTGCTGTAGTAGTAGTATGCAAATACAACATGTACAGCTGTATCGTATTCCATCCATCAGGCTGGTTTTTGATATATTAAGTCAATGTCGTTCAAAAAAACAAAAGGCTAAAATAACAAAAAGATTAAAGATAACATTTACAATACATTGAGATTGGAGTTTCAATTCTTGTTTTCCTTATCAAACGATTTTACTCTAGTGTCCTTGTTTTGTTACAAAATTACTTTGACGTCTAGTTTATGATATTACGCGGCATAATTCACTTTACATTGCAGAAGAGAGCCACAGACTGACGATGGAATATTGCTGAAGCATTTAAACGCGGCCTTAATAACTTGTTAAATTTAATATAATACTTTTGAACTGTGGACACAGCGAAAACAGCGGAGGTTTTGCTCGCACTAGGTAGTCGAGGTTGTAAGCGTTGGAGGTTATATTGATCTGTAAAAATGCAGTATAGAAAAATTGTTAGACTACGAATACTTCAGATTTTCCACCTAATCATTAGCACTCCTATTATAAATAAAATTATTAGAGTTACGAAATTTGTTTATTAGATGACAAAAGAATAAACCTTAATCATGGTAAGTTGTTGGAGATGGGCTGAGATATACGTATACGTACTGTCAATAAGGAAAACTGAAAGCATTCGCTGTAGTTGCGTAGATCGTATTTCTATTTTTAGAATAATTCAACGTAAGACATCGTAACTAAACTCTATTCGTTTGGTTAATTCCGATCTATTTTAATGGTGCGGACAATCGATAAAAATTTTTTGGACTAATGTTTTAGGAGGCATTTCAGCTAGAACGCCAGAAATTGTCTGCTAATCCAAAACCTTTTTCGCCACAATACAATGATTGCTGCCGAAGACGATTTATATTTCTAATTATGCAATGCAATCGAAACGATGTATAAGTAAAGATTATCTAATTAATGTACCAATTTCTTGAAAAGACTTGATTCTCCTACTGTTATGCATTTGTTTGGATCACAATTCCTAGTATGGAAATGCTTTACCTGCAAATACTCAACTAAAGTACTGTAGGTACTTTCGTGACAATCCTTATAGATCAAGTCTTTTCGCATGTCATACCGCGGCACGGCACGGGCACGGGTGGCGGTCACTCCGGCCGGCGTGCGGCTACCCGCGCCTGCGGCCGCCCCGCAGTCGCTCATTCCGCTCACCCGTGCCCGTGCTTGCAGGATGCATGCGGTGGGGCTGCACTCGGCGCTCGCCATCCGCCGCGAACGTAAGCGTCGAGCTGAACAGCAGCGCGCGCGAGAACGTCGCTACTCTCTTCAGTCTTCCGAGTCCGGCGTCACTTCCCCTCACTGCTCGACCGGCAGCTTGGAGCGTCGTCGTTTCAAAAAGACCCGAACGACTGACAATGAAGTCGTATCTTCGGTGGGCATGCTCCATCTCGGAGTCGTGTTCCTTGTTCTCGGAGTGTTCCTGATCGCCTCTGGCTGGCTACCCGACGATGTCACAGCATGGAGCAACATTGGCTCCGTCAGCTGGTTCAATGAACTTGTCTGTTCGGGTCTGTTCGCCCTTGGCATCGGGATATTTTTGATTGCCTTGCATAAATACTTAACTAAAAGTGAGGAGGACGCCTTAGAAGACTACGTTCAACGGCAACTGACGCGTTCCCGTTCAGGACATAGGCTAGAGAGAGATGCGGAGACGGGAGGTATGCACACCAAACATACAAGACGAGCGAAGGCAACTGAAGTCCTACCGGAGACTATAACAGAGACCTATACAGAACCACCACCAGATAGAGCACATGGATTCGTTAACGCACTCGCTTTGAACGGGGATGCAATGAGAGAATCTCCGTTAGAGCAAATAGTGGAGGAGGAAATCTCGGTGACTTCAGAATCTGAGAGAAGATTGGGAAAATTCAACAAAGACACTTATTCTACACCGTCAGTGGCTCCGAGCCTTAGTCCGGGATCTCCTTCTGATACACGAGAGCTCCTGTCTGACGGCCGCTACATGATAATGTCGAGAATATGAATAGGATAGTTTGACAGCTCCTTGATTCCATACATCTTGTTGCTTTATAGCATCGTATTTGATTTTATAGGCAACCATATTGCTTCTCGTTGATCTGTTATTCACATCAACTCAACCATTAGGAAAATTAAAATTGTAATTGGCCTAATGTTGAATTAAGCTTTGGCGGGTAATCTAAATTAAAAGAACCATTATGGGCAAAGTTAATTCAGTTATGGTTTTCCCAATGATTGTTGCGAACTCTCATAAACATCGTCGTACAGTTTCAATATCGCACCGAATCAAAGATGGCCGGATTCAACGAGCTGTCAAACTTGGCTGCCCGACCGTCAAAGTCGTGAACCCCTATTTTATGGACATTGTGAGGGTCCGAAAGTATGTCTTACGCTTTCAATATGTTACACTATCACCGTTATCACTAATGATTTGTGTGTCTGTAACACCCCACTTGTGTTACCCGATCGAATTCAACGAAGTATTGTCCTTACGTTTATATTTTAACACACGGACCAAATCTTTGTAGGTTCTAGTCGTAAGTTGTATTGTAAAATCCCTTTTACGGTTGCTGTCATAAAAAGAGATCGAAGTAGAAATCTTTCCAGCAATATTCGACATTGCGTTAATGGGGAACGTCGGCTGTGATGTCATCAAACCATTGATTGCAGGTGTAAACAAGCGATGGTATTTTTAATTAAAATGCTATCCCAATGCTTTGGCTTGAGACTGATCATTATTAAACCAACTGTTGATTGACGTATCCTTTTCACATTCCACGTTTGATTGTAATATTTCTATTATGTAAACTTCGCACTATATTGCTTCATTTTTACACCCTGGCCAGTAAATTATGTACAAAATATATAAATGATTACAAGTTTGTAAGCTGCGTGAGTATGCTACGATAATATTTACTTTATTTCCTACCATTTGTCAAATAAAAGCACATTTCCGTCACTATAAGTTATTTCCTGTCTCGATGCAATTTTATTGAGTTTGGCTTTTAAGACTATAAGCTTCTGAAGCAAAAAATATGGTGGCGATAGCAACTATCTCATTTATAATATATGGTATATATCTAATTCATAGTATTTTGAAAAAAGTTCGGTCGACAATCATCTGCAAAAATTTTTTATGCCATGCATAATTTTCACAATTCTGTAGATGTTATTGAAGATTAGTTACTTAATAATTTTCTAAACAGTTGTGCCAAAATCTGAAAATAGAAACATTTTTTTTTGTAATAAAACATACTAAATATTTAATATAAAGTTTGTAATCTTGTGTTTTGAAAATTAAAAAATGTCTTGAATAAGATAAAGCGCAGTTTGACTGTATACGAACTGATCTCATACATGATTACTTACTTATATGTATTTACGTACCTGCATATTTTCTTTGCGGTTGTGAATTTTTTTTTCAAAATAACTTCCCTGTTAAAATGGAAATGAGCAATGTTTTGTAAATTGTATACTTACCAACTTACTAAATATAATTATTCCGCTTTAGGATTATTATGCCATATTATGTATAATATTCAGAATCTGTAAAATAAAAATATTGTTTAATCGCAACTCCAGCTTCCGTGTTATTAAATTTTGGTATTGCAAAACAACATTATAATAATTACGGCAACGAGGTTAAAGAAGCTATGAATTATATAATCCACGAGCTTAGCTTTATGCTCAAGACTATATACAGTTTAAAATTTAAATTTTGTCTCCTAGCTTTTTAGTACGTACGAGTACTTCCCCTTTAATATTGCCTAGGCAGTGAATGTGATATCTACAGAGAACTAATGCTTTATTCAGTAAACAATACCTCTAAAATTGTCTGCACAGATTAAACATTTACATAGATAAAAAAATTACGTCTGTCATAAAGTCAATGTAGCAGAATAAAAAAACTTTATGTTGAGATAAAACACTATCGATTAACGCACAATATCTTGTTTATGAAAAACATTATACTTATTAACAATCACCTTTGTTAATAAATTTGTTTCCATTAGAAATTAAACACGCGGAAATAAATATATTTCAAATATATTTTGTCTGTCGAGCATTAGCTCGACTAATTAAAGTTTAACAGATAAAATATACTTCCTATCTGTCATTTATTGCTGTCCGTCAAATTATACATATAATAAAGTATTATTACAAAACTATTCACATTCACTGTGTATTTTTCTTGTATCTTAAGAGCTGTGTAAAATAATGCCTTATTAGAACAGTTTCGATTAAAATATAAATTATAAGAGCACAAAATATCTATTTAATCTGTGAATACTGCCAAAATATACAGGAAAATTATATAGTTGGAAAATATTTACAGATTAGTAGATAAATTTATTCGTATGTATAATTAAGATAAGCACTCTCTTTGTAATTTAAATAATAATTTAATAATTGTATAATCTTAATACACATTTGTGTTTATGTTTGTATGGGAAAATGTTGGTAAATACAAATGTTAGCAAAGGGAAATGTTTAACAGAATAATGCATTAATTGCAAAAGCTCATTTAAATTCAGCGTTCTATATTATTGTGTAAAAAAAATTTCCTCGACCCTAAAACTTTAAAAATTCTGACGTAATTTCGGCCTGTAGCCTGTTATGATCAACAGCTTGTTGTCATTCCGATAAGATTATACCTTTCTGATTATCTTTTATTTAATCCCTACTGCGTAAATCAAAATTTCCGAAATCAACATTTCCTTTACAGACGTATATGCTGTGATGTAAGTATGTAAAAGTCGCCTGTATTTAGTAACGCTAGCTTGTGACGTGTTTACTTATGTATGTATTGAAAGAAGGTTCGGCGACCACCGATGTGTATATCATAGGCGTTTTACACGTAACGAACTGAGGAGGAACTAAATTCTTTTAAAGTGATAATGTTTTGTATCGTCAATGCGGAAACGTTCATTTTGACAGCACATGTCTCATTAACGTGAGATTACCGCATTCGATAGCGTACCCCTAATGCTGGATAAAGACGTTATGCTGGCCACAGACATTACTACAAGTATACACTTGCGCAGGTCCCAGACGTGCACAAATTTACATGACGCCTCTAATGCCCCCAGGTGGCAGAAGTATACTTGAACGGTTTCATTTCCGCCAAAGCTAAAGTGACAGAGCAGGCTTTTTATCCCGCAAGCAATGCGGGCAAAAATGTATGTGCTTTCATTTATGCATAAAACCCAAGTACATTTAATAAATAATTAATTTTATAGCATAAATTAATTTCGTAGGGACATCATTAATAAACAATTAAAGTATGGTTATTTTTGGTTTCTGTATTAACTCATTTTTTTATTATATTAAAATAAGTAACTCGCACGCAATAAGTTTTAGACTCACGCAAGTATGTACCTGAATGTATATGGCCCCCATAAGAATTGTATGCATATGTTTTCAATGTATTCATTTCAAAATGATCTCAATAAATATGTTCAATAAAGAATCATGAATCAAACATTCAAGTAATCTAGGGTTTTTTTTATATGACCAACTTCTACTCTATAATTTTTATTTATAAATAGTTAATTCAAATTACTACAAAAAGTACAAGATATTGTATAAATACTTCTTACATTAAGTAGGTACATATTTGAATAAATTTTGGACTTAAATACCTACTATTCGAGTTAGGACTTTTTGAGTGTGCCATGCACTTCGCGACGAGAAACGCGTCTTTTTATAAAGAAAAATCTTGCCTTTCTTTGAGGTGTCTGCACACGATCTACACATAATTATGTCTGGTTTTCAAAATTTGTACTTAAAAAAATACCAGTGATTGAATTGGATCTACAACAACCTCCTAACATCATATAGCGAACGCCCTCAAATATTTTCTAGATTGTCATCGAATCGTAGATCATGTGCGGTAGCCCTAATCTGTACTATACATATTTTGCACATAATATTATAACTACGAGTACTAGCGTGATAGTCAATGCACACATTAATTATGAAATTTCTCGTGCCTATACTTTTATATCTAGGTATTTTTATAGGATAATGTAAGTTAAATTTTGTGTAATCGCTATGTGTCACGTGTAAATATTTCACATTTACATTTCGCGTCGATACATTTCGATCAAAGCCTTCTTTATCTAACCGAAACATTACTACATTTGAGCGTGCGTCTTGTGTGAATGTTTGTGCGGTTGAAAGTAAAAAAAATACTTATTAAAGTGGTAGTATAAACTTTGTGTGTCATTAAGCTTTCGAGAAACCATGAAATACACAGCTGCTTAAAGGCAATTGTGAACTTCCGAACGAAGCATCCGATCCGTTAAAGAATATGTCATTATTAAGTTTATTTATTTAAGAACCGTTTTAATTTTTAAAAGCTTACAAGTACTCCGCTTAAAAACATTGTTTCATAAGATATATATAGTATATAGTAATTATGAAAACATGCAAATTAATATACATACATATGTTTCTACATGTGTATGTACATAGAATCATATGTATATACATATGTTATACACATATAGCAAATTAATTTAATATTAATTTGCTATATTAATGCTTATATGTACATAGAAATGTCTTAAAATATGTATGATACTACTGTATATTTTTATACCAAACACGATGATTTATTATAGTAACAATGGAGTAACCTAACATAATAATTAAATTTATTTATAACAATAGAGAATACAATACCTATACATATTTACATTTTTATATTTTTTGTTTTTACTATTTATAAGCTTTAAATTTCAAATGACTCTTAATAACTACTACCAGACGTTATAAACTACGTATTTAAATGGTTGAAACAAGTCCGTTTTATGCGATTTGCAACTCTCATTAAGACTACAATATACAATGAAAGGCTTAATTAAAAATAACGTTCAAAATATTTAGTTTCGGCTTTGTTCGATAAACTACTCGATTTATTAAATTTTCTACAATCTTCATAAAACACAGCACCAATTAAGAAAACTTATTGAGCAATTTGTTATTGCGTTATATTTTGTCGACAAGTGGCAGGACATCAAAAATAATCGTTTTCTACAGTTCACTGGCCACCAGATAACGACGTCAAGAAGCAAGTACTTAATATGAAATTGTCACGACAGCATGGCGTGAGGCAAAGTGGGAATGACACATTACAGGTCTTATATTATAATAATGACAAAATGTAAGATATATAGGAACGTACCCTATAGAGAACATAAGAGTTGGAATTTCCTAAAATTGAAATTCGAACGCACAAACAAAACACAAGCACGAATCACAAGCACGCTTAACGTAAAGGCTTGTAACTACATATATAAAATGTATTAAAAGCTGCACCGCTCATTGTACCACACTATTGTGATCGTATTAAATGTTCGTCTGATATCATTTTGAGTAGACTCGATGAATTGTTTTATATACAAAATTCACAATGTTTATTACAGTTTTGGTGTCGTGTCAAGCTCAAACGTGTCAGTTGTGAATTTTTTATGCAGTTTCGATGTCGTGAACATTTTTATGAACGCTTTTGCGCCTTTTTGAAACAAATCTACGTACGTGTGTACATCATATTGTAATATATCTAAAGCTTCTACTATACTGGTATTCCAGTCAAAATTGACATTTGTAAGGTATACAAACATTTTAATGTGAACTTGATTCTTTAGCTTCTCACCTTGGTCGTTAGGTTTTCATTGCTGCTGTGAAATAGAAACTCCTTAACGTGTTACGTGCTAATTCTGTTTCAAACGTCACGCATATTGGGTCCCAAGTTGGCTGTCTAATATGTAGTATTTACAAACAGTCGTAGTCTGTGGCCTTTGAATTGTTCTGTTTATTGGACATTATGCAGAATAACGTTATGCTTCATTTTGTTCGTTGGCTTTCTCTACAAATGGCCTTTAATCTATTGCGGCGATTATACTGTGATCTTTAAAGTTCTAAATACTTACCTTACAATCATTTGATTTTGATACGAATACCAGGACGTCTGATCTATCTATCAGTGAATCATTATATCAGTTTAATATTAAAATGCACAAACAATGAAATTTTCCGAAATTATATCACATTAATATTTTTAATTCATATAAACTTCAGTAAAATATTAAATGTTACTGAAGTAATAATGAAGTAGGTTCAATAAATATAGTCATCACTATTTGTCCAATATTAAAATACGAATCGTCTTAAGAATGATGGAACTAAACTTACATTTTGAACACTTATTTAATAATTTGACAGTTTAAGGTGATAATACAAGAGTGAGAATATAACACATTTTTTAATTTACGCACAGAATATTTAGGCTACTATTTATTTAGTCGATACCAACGTTTCAACTTGTACCGTTGACTGTACTCCATGCATAATGAAAATATTAAATTGTGATCGCAAAGTGCGATTTCACACTAGATTGTTCTGCTCAACGACATTCAGTATCTGTATATTATAAATCGGAAATCAGATAAGCAGAAATACGAGTAGTTAAAAATGTCGTTTAATAAAAATACTTTACCAGTACATAAACTCTAAGCATATATTGTATGAAAAGAAATTATTACGTCGATGGAGGAACTCCCCAAGTTATTGGTTTACTTACA
>DWLM01000052.1:0-10263 GCA_018245255.1 Azonax typhaon | reverse complement strand
TTATATAGCTGTTAGTCCTCGGCAACATGTAGGCTATAATCTATTTCTATAAAACTAGAACAATTCAATTCTGTAGCATGGATGAAGTCCATACGGGCCACTAGATTTCAATAAAATGATACTAAACTTTCACCATTGTCAAAAACTGTTACATTGATTGCAATAATGACGTGCGGCTAATGGTAAGGTAGACGTTAATATAATTTACAGTGTAATTGGCGGAGCGTTTTATGTCGAATCAGGCAAGTTATCCACACATAAAGCCGTTAATTATCTCGTTAATCTAACAGCCCAGATGTAACTCACCACTCAATGAGTCCATAACAAAAATATCTTTATACCTATAAGTTATATTGACTGCACAAGAAATGAGTACATATCCTTTAAAATGTTAATGTTAACTCAATATTAAAATATTGCATTCTCATCAATATTACTTTTTATCGTCAACATTTTTCAAGTATTTTTTCCACTGTTTAAAATTCTGAAAACGCCAGTAGTGATGTAATAATATTCGTATATAACATCTGTGATTTTGTGACTCAGATTTACTGAAAATATCTTTAGATGTCACGTTTTATTTCAATTTATTGACACCTACTTGTAAATAGTTAAAAAACAAGGACTTGATTCATGCTTGTTTTGACTATGTGTAACAACTATTATAGATAGGCTTGTTAAACAATATTATAGAAAGATGTAAACCTTTATGAACCTCATATGATGTGCTTATATGATGGTCAGAATCCTTTTTTTGAGTTATATCTACAAGTAATTGTATTATAGTAATTGTAGTATAGTATTTAAGATTGTATAAAACAGTTCTAATTATCTTGAAAATTTAAATGAAAAATCATTTCTCTTACAATAAAAGATATATTCTGTTTAGTTTATTATTATTCTAAATAAATAATAACGTTACACACTCATAGCCCCACAGTAGGTGCCTAGGTACTCAGTTTAGTTTATTAGTATCAATTTAATTGTTTTAAATGATTCTATAAATAAAAAAACCTAATATATTAAATAACTGAGGAGTTACAGCTTCTTATGATACTAAAATTATTTTTAATTATACTATGACAAATTATTCATTACATTTAGAATTGAATACATCTAAATATAATGAGAACAGTTGGTCATTGAATAAAATAGAAAACCAGAATAAATATTATGCAAATACAAGACGAAAACGAAATATATTGCATACTAATATATTATACTTAATTCTTGGTTGACCAAAATTTCTCCCTAATAATTTAATTTATTCGCTCTCCCTAGTAAGTAATAACTTCCAATGAAAGTTTAATAAATCTGGCCATTTTGAAAATAAGCCCATGAATACATACCAACAGACAGATGAAAGCATAAACAATTTGAAAGTAAACGTTTTAACACCAGATATCGGCTTAAACAAACTCGGTTAATATTATTCATATTAGGTATTCATGCATGTTTATGTAAGCGAAATAGTAAACTATGGGCTCTAACACTGATGCTCCGGAATGTCACTTGCATGTCCCCTCTGAACATCTTTATATATAGAAAGAAAGAAAGAAAACGTTTATTTCGTTCATAAACAAAATACAATATGAAAAATAACAAAAAAAATACAAACAATAATAAAAAAATATATAAGAAGCAACTAAAAAAATTACTTTAAAATAAATGTGAATTGAGCGGAATAGGGTACACTCAGCATTTATATATATATCAATGCAAGATATATATATATTTCTTGTGTATGTCACTGAACTCCTAAACAACTGGACCTATTTTGATGAAATTTTTTGTGTGTGTTCAAGGAGATTACAATCTGGTCCACTGGAATTTTTTTTTAATAATTTTTTTTATTTGCAAGGAGTTGTTGATTTTGGAATGTTTCACTTTGAATATGGCAGACTGTGCTACCATCGCAGTATCAAATAATATTATTCTATTTGAATTTTAGTCTGTCCAGATAGTTAAAGCTTATTAAAAAAACAGTTTGCATATTTTGAATTAAAGACATTACTTATAGACATTCCTGTTTACATTGTTAATATATAAATCCATGACTCATTGTAATGAAATATCATAGTAATTTATTCCAAACAGTCTAAGTAACTTCCTGTCTCAAATCATTCTCTTGTTACATGCACACCTATGTGTAATATTAATATGTACATGTATCACTATCTTCAAAGCCTATTGTGCTGTTTGCCTGGAAGAAATGTCTTATTACTGATAAGACTTAGTACCTATTCGTCACATATTTTTGTATGGTAAACAAGAAAGAGTATTACAATAATTATTGATTATCTTTAAGTAAAGCTAATATATTAATATAATTGTAATGATAAATAGTACTATATAATTGGTAAACAGTATTTACCATGTTCAGATTGTACAGTAGTCACCAATAACCTAATTCTAGCAAATTAATGTCACATAGATAATAAAGATATCTGGAAAGTGAATCATATCATGCAGTTACTTGTCAAAATATCATGAAAACCACAGACAAATATCGATACTAATTAAAATAAAAAATATTAATTACAAAATAAATAATTTATACTAATGTTATAAAGAGAAAACATTTGTATTTTTGTATGTATGTTTGTTGTTTTCACACAAAACTACTGGACCGATTTCAAAAATTCTTACACCATTAGAAAGATGTGTCTTCACTGAGTGACATAGGCTATATGATATTTTCGAAAAAAATAGGAATCTCTAATAATAATGCAATAATGTAACCCAAATTTATCAAAAAAATCTGTCATTATATGAAGTCGCGGCCCCAGCTAGCTTATATATAACAATGAAATTATGTTTGTTAGTCTCACTAAAACTCAAAAATGACTCGATATTTTTTTTCTTTTATTGTTGCAGTTGTGATTATCAGGTAAGTTTGTATGCAAGAGAATTTTTGGATAGCCATTGGAAAGGTCTGAATGTGTAGATAGTATTTTTATATGAAAATTTGAATTACAAGAAAATGTGATGTTTAGTTCGACGGGTCTGGTTAGGTTGTGGGGTCACTTCAACGGTCTGGTATAATTAGTATTCAATATAGTTTGCAATCTGGTGACACAGTAACTGTTGACCTTTTCTATCGAGACATGCAAATAATGATTGTGAAGATTGTAGTGAAACAAATGAGAATGGTGAACAGCCATGTGCCATTAATATGTTATGATAACACAACATCACATCTATACAAATAAATAAAATTGACGTGTCTGTTAGTAATATTAAAAAACCGCTTTTTACTAAATTCATATATATCGTCATAGTCGTAGAACAAAGACAGATTTGACAAAAATGCGTAATTCACTTTTTACCATATTTGGGTACCATATTATCTAAATATTATTACTGCATTACAGACAAAATTCTATGTATTTTAGTTTTCAAATTAATCAGTCGGTGTAACAACGGAACTGCAATGCGCTCATAGTAACAAAAATTTTTAAATGGCTACCCTGCAAAGTTTAGTATTTGTTAGATTCGACTTTGTTCTACGACTTTGACTTTGAATTGACTTGACTTTGAATTAATAATCAGATATTACAGTACATAATCAAATGAATACCAATGAATTTGTAATTAATGCCAAGTAATACTTTACTAAGAAGCCGAAGATCGGGCTCAGTGGTGTGCGTGGGAAAGGCCATGTCCAGTAGTGGACTAATGTTGGCTGATGATGATGGTCAATAGTTAATTGTATTACAGTATGATCATATAGGCAGCAGTGACTGTTGCCTGTAATAATAGTATGTTCCTTTTACTAGACTTCTATAAAAGCTATTTTACACATGATTCTAAAGTACAAGAGCTCCATAAAGCATGGTTTTACAAGATAAACTGTGTCACTTTATGCTGCTCAGTGAATCATGTGTAAACAGTATTACAATTACCATGACCATTTAAAAAACTGGTTTGTTACCTTGTATGGTTTGAATAATGTTAAAAAATAAATAAACTACTACATCAATTTAAACAAAATGAAAATGAATTGAGTAAAAGTTAAAAATATGCATAAACTTGTCATTTCATTACATAACCACATTATCAACATTACATATTCATAACTTTAAGATGTAACTTGAATACAAATGTCCTACATTACAAACATGGTATTTTTTCACCTACACTTATTTATTCTACAATAAACCCAAACACACATGAACTAAGTAGTGTTTTATAATTTTAATACATTTAAGTTCATTTTAATAAATGGAAATTGTGTAGAAAGACAAGAATTTAGTTTTAAGACTAAAACAATTATTTCAAAGCCTCATTGAAATTAGTTAATAGACAATACTACTGATTGTGCCTTGTTCCTGGAAAAATGTATTATCAATTCAGTGTTTACAGTGTATGGAGTTAGGGTTCAGAAGGAATTTTTGTCCAGTGCTGTATTTATCGTAGCTAATAAAACTATATATATTATTCTTTGGAGAAATTTGTATCATGAACACATTAATAATACTTTTAAAGTACTAATACTATTTAATACATGTTAACTGATAATCAGTATACAGACAAATGGTTATCAGTTAAAAAAAAGAATGCATAATTATAAAAAAATGTATATTTACCAGTTGAGTAAATAGATTTGTGAATTTAATTGCAACAATATTTTATCAAGGTCTTAACACAACGTAAATAGGCAAACAAACTGTCAGTCAATTATTGAATCACTTATAAATTTTCTCTATGGCAAAATAATGACCAATACATATTCAATAAGTACCTATATTATCCCGCTCTAAGAACCCAAGCTCACATGCAAGGATTTGATAGCTTAATTAGTCATGCAACACTAAGAAAGGCCCGTAAAATGTGAAGTAATATCTCACACCTACACAAAGTATGATGCAGAGCGAAATGTTAGCATGACACGACATCGGGCGATATTGCTACGAAAAGCCTGTTCTGTTCTTTTGCAATGAATGAGCACCACAGCGATCTTAGTTACAGCAAATGTTAATAATATTATTATAATACAAGTTTATACCAACCTTATTAAAACATTTGTCCTTCCGGTGAATTTATGATCGGTATATCACGGATCGACAATCGACGTTTTCCAAACTTCCCAAATGACACAATGCGACTTACACAGTTATCACTTTTTGTAATTTGTATTAAGCCAGTTACAATTCAAAACTGAATGATAATGTGCTCGATTTTTGCGGTGAGCGTAAAATACACATGCAAGCACTTAATGGATGATTGGTCTTGGTCAATGACAGTTGTGATCGAACTTTACGGAATAACAACACTGTAATCTAATCACTCCTTTGTTGAAAAAATCCCTAGTGGAAAATTCTCGTGAACAAAATCAATAACGTACTCTAAATGAACCTATTACTGAAATCCCAACAAGTTATTCTAAATGAATCGCGTTAGCTTTTGGTAATTTTATCAATTAGATCACTAGGACTGCCAAAAAGATTGGAGATGTATTGTAACATCAATTCACAGCGCGCGCACCATTCGCTTCATCCATCAAATTAAATGATGGATCAACCAAACCATCACACTAAAACGAAAATTACCTATACCACTATTACCACACAGCACACCAGCCACAGCTTAACCATAGAGTACAAAGACAATTTTCATTCGAAATGAACATTATGAATGATGTTATATATTTCCTAATTTGTTACCCTATATTTAATCAAATTGTAACTTTGAAATTAACGCTATACTAACTTAATTTAATAACAGAAACAGTGGAATATTCAAATATGTCTTTTTGAAAAAAAACACCGGACTAAACTCATGGCACGTCAGTCTGTACCGTGTTTGTCAGACATGAATGAAAAAGACTATTATCCCTTCAAAATTGTTATTATAATATGAAACATAAAATACAGTTCTGCCGCCTAAATATAACAGTAACGTGCAGCTTTTATTATCCCTACGAGTGTTTTTTAAATGCACGAGTTAATACAAAGTTAAAATCTTGTGGTTTTTCTTTTTCGCTACAATACACTATTAATTTTTCTAATAAAGCTTCGACCACTTCTCTATGATTCAAATTCGAATTCTTTAACTAAACCATGACTTTTAGTTAACTTCAAACACATTTGATTGTGCTTTTAACTAATTTTATTTAAATTCTGATAACTTCAATAAATACTTTATTATTTGACACTGGCTAAATACGAGTAATGCAAAGCTCAAACGAAAATGTTTATGGATTTAATAAAAATTAAATAAAATGGGTAGGTAGGTTTAAACAAATTCTTTAAATTGTTTTGTAATGTACATTTTAATTTATTTGTTACAGAATATTTTTTTGTGTAAAAGACTAGATGTTTTTTTATTATCTCCCTATATCCAATAGGGCCTAATTCACTCATCCAGACATTCCTATTAATATGAAATTTCACAAGTGATTTTTTTTTATAAAAAAAATTTCTTTTGCTTTCTGACGTTGAAATTAAGAACTTGTCATAATTTCCAATCTTCAATTATTTATAGAATTGTTCAAGAAGTAAATAAATATTTAAACGTTAACATTTTTGATACGGATTCTATATTATAGAGGAAAATAATATCAGAAATCCCGATTGTTTTATGAACGTAGTACAACTACGTCTAATTCGTATACTGATGAAAAATATTTGCAATATAACATAAGTATTGTTCTATTTATCATACATATAATAAAACTAATTGATCGCTGGTCGTCTGTGCATTTGTTATCGCTAATCTCAGAAACGGCTTAACTAATTTCGATGCATTTTCACTAATGTAATTCAGTTAGGCTCACTTAACATTTACTGTTCATTTCATTTTAAGTGGCCCACAAATAAAAGAATTAAGTCCCTTGAAAGAATATAAAGATTTATAAAAAAAGGATTTTTTTTACATATTTCTTTTGTTTTTGATCATTTAAATAAAGAGGGAATTTCACGTTGCCAAAACCGCGATGCCCAAATAGTTGCAAATGTTTTGAATCATACATTAATTTTTTTCTGTCCTCATTTTGCTTCCGTACTATTTATTTATACTTGTAGAAAAAGGATTCCTGGAAATAAAACAATAGTATAATAACACATAACATAAAAATAAATAAAGTATTTTATTTCCAAAAAATATATTCCAACCAGTTGTCAGATTCCTTTGAAAAAATTGAGTGCGTACAGAGATAATGTTTCTAACTCAACACAATATAAGTAGTACACTGACGAGGTGAAATACACACCATACACACTGCTTTATTCGAGGGACCACTCATTGGACAACGAGGTCAACAAACCTGCTTTCATATAAATAGGTCAGTGCCTATGTGTTTGAACCTGAAAATAACGACATTGTGTTGAATGAGAACTAACTTTCGCATGCACCAGTTGCCTAGATGGCTGTATAAATTGTACATGTAATGATAAATTTACTTAGAATAGGAAAATGCCACCGGCAAGCAACTCGCTACCTACCGTTTCGGTTACCCACGCGTCAACTGGCTGTATGACGTTTTAAATAATGTCACCGTTCAGTGGGCGCGAAATGTTTAGTTTCACCGTTAAAAGTGACTAACCGTTAGCGCGCCCGAACAATATAATTATGCGTATACAACCGTTCAAATCTTAGTTCTGAATTTAGGTAAAATATACCTACTATTTAGGTAAAATATACCTACTACCTATTTTTTGTTCATATGTATCTAATAACATTAAACTAAGCACGGATATAGGAACATACTGTTTGCCTTTTACTATGCGCATTTTGCTTCGTTTTATGAGTATACTAAAGCTGAGGAAAACCTGTTATGTAGTAAATATTTACCTGTTATCAAACTAATTTGCAAATGGAGTTTTTTACTATTTGCCATGTTATAACAGATCTTCGCATTTCGTCTAAAATTTTAAGCATAAAAATAATATTTCTGTTCAGCGGTGATCTATTTAAATCGTCTGAAAACGTAGATAGCAGCGTGCCAATGTGGGCGATAGGGAAGGTCGCTACGACACAATATAATAGGTAGGTACTACCTATATTTTTTCTCATTACACGTTACGTTGTACCCAATAACTATTTTTGAAACTTCAAATATAGATATTCATGCGAAAATTAGTCCACATCAAAGAGCAAATGTGTAGGTGAGTATGACTTCTCGTCTATTTACAAGTTACAAGAGAAAGATTGTAAGCAATATACGACAACATTAGATATATACAGCAATGGAGCTGCATACCAGACTTGTCTTCTCACCGTTAGTATTCCTCAAATTAAAAGTAATTTAGAAATATTCAGCTGTAACAGGATAGGATAAGGTGTCATGGAGTGTGATTATCTGAAGAGCGCTCTCAGAATATTTAGTAACTAACCTAAGCGAATAATTTCGGCGCATTGCCTATTTGAGTTTATGAATCGTGGAAGTTATAATAAGAACATTTATATTTAGAGGAATAGACAAATATATCAAGTATCTTCCGCGGCGAAGCGGGCTTATTATAGACTACAGATTTATTATAAGTATAGATTATAATTTTCGGTTAATTTAAGACAGGAAGATAACCCTACATTTTGATACATTTGTAAAATCATAAGTTTCAGAAAGCCACTTGAAATTGAACATCCTGAATAGGTATGTAAGAACCTATCTACGAGTATTCGTAGCAAATACATCTCGCACGCACTTTACCGGTTTTACAATGTACATCTACATTTCTTATTGAGTCGTATAACTAAATATTATATTTAAATATGGATAGAGCTCAGATAGTTTTATCATACTCCGGAAAAGCAAGAGTGAAAATAAATAGTTATAATTAGTTAACTTTGGAAAGAAATAAATCCTTTATTCCTCTGTCTTTTCTTTTTCTTTTATCTTTTGTTTGGTACTTGTTGACGACCCTTAGTAACAACGGTAAGCGGGATAAACGAAGTGAGCTCAGCCAGCGAGTTATACAAAAGACAAGATAAACCATGATAGGTACACTTTACACCAAATGGAATCTCAAAAATTACAGTCATTACTTATATGAAAGTTGAAAATTTCTCCACAAAATACCTACATCATCTAACGAATTATCGGAGAAAGTGGCGCACATTCGGCTTTTATTAGTCTTCAACGAAATTAAATAATTGTTGAAACGTGACGTGTTCTTTAGAGGATTGTTTAATTTCACATATTATAATAGGTAGGTTTTTACTTACGCACTTTCTCGACGTGAATCAAGTATAATTTTGTGATTCAAATGTATTCTAATTACATATTACCATAGTTGGAATTGATAAGATTTATGTGAAATATCTGTACCTATAAAATTATTTTAAGGATGTAAAGATTGTTTCCCATGTCACGGATAAACCAATTAAAAAAGTAACTGGCAATTAAAACAGGAACATTATTGTATACAGTCAAATGATGAATTTCAAATATGGAAGGTAAGCTGTGGGTGGACTTTGCCTTTCGTTCCGAAATGTATGTTTCTTCGGTTGTTAAGTAGTAATGTTGAAGTACCATTCCTTAACGGTTCATGGAAAATGCATGTGTGTGGCAAATAATATTAAATTGATAAAGTTGTTTTTCGTTTTTGCTACAAAACTCCATAGATAGTTATAGTAATGCTTCCACTACCCGAACACTATAAATAAAACATTGGGCCCAACGATCTGTACCAATTAGGTATTTCGTGACGTATTTTACGGGCTCTTAGTTACTACTGCAGATTATTTTTATTGTACCTAATACATTAAGATATTTTAATTAGCGAAAAATAACCCAGTCAAATGGAACGCCATGTCAAATGGAGCACGACAGCAGAGTGGTTCCATTACCAATAATTATATCGTATAACGTCCTAGTGTTCGGTTTATTACAATACTCTTTGAAATTATTGCGTAAAGCAATGGACCACATAGAGTGAATTTAATTATTTTGATTTGATTTCATTGAAGACAAAATATCTTAAGATTATTATACGGTCTACTCAAAAGAAAAATATATATTTTTTAAATCCTGCAAAATGCGAGTTGGTAGTTTTTATTCATGTTAGGATGTGCGAGGAAACGAAATTTTCTAGTTTATTACCGCAACGTACCAAACCAAAAGAAAAGGAAAGGAGGCATTTACGACAGATATAAATGATCTATTGTTGGTCTGCACAGACATACAAAAGAAAAACATCTATACTGCCAAGCATAATAAAATGATTTTACTTAAGTCTTAAAACACGTTAGAAAACATTATGGAGATGTTTAGAGATCCCCATTATGCTGTCCAGCGTGTGAAGTGAAAGCACCTTAGTG